>CAIGRP010009721.1:0-60036 GCA_903798385.1 Fraxinus cuspidata | reverse complement strand
AATTTAAGAATTAGATTAAAGACTCGAATAATTGGTGTGGGTTTGGACATAAAATAGTAGAACTAAGGTGGTTTTTAAATTTTAATTAAAAAAAAAAAAAAAACCATGCCTATGTTTTTAGGGGCTTTCATTTAAAAGGTCCGGTCAAAGAATAAATTAGTTTATAAAGATCAACATCTATTTCTTTTAGTTAAATAGCCTAAACGTACAAAGAAATGAAAAATAGAATTTGTAAATTACTAAAATGTCATTGTAGGTATAAAGTGCATTAATTGCCTTAATTCTCATTTCAATTCTCATTTAACTCTAATCGAATTTTAGCTTTCCTTTCTTCTACAATCGGCTCAACATCTTCTATAAACCATTTTCATCTTCTTATCATTATCTTCTCTACTTCATTAAACCATAAAATCTACATTTTCATTCACTTGAGCACTCATTTAGTTAAAGTGAGTAATCAAAACTTATAATATTCTTGTTGAGCATTTGGGCTTCTCTCTTTTTCCATTTTTTTGAATAATTTCTTCGTGTAGTATGTGCGTTTATGGTGTTCATTTGACAATAATGATTTTAAATTCATTTTATCAATGGATTAGAGCTTTGATATGTGTTGATTCCCAACCTATTTTTCCTATTATTTGAAGTGAAATGTACGTTGGTAAAGACATGTTTGGCTATTCTATCTATTGTTCTACTATGAAATATAGATTTGATTTTTGCTATACAAAACGACTTACATATAGTTTTTTGCAATCCACAACGACATATATATCGTTATCAATTGTACGAAAATTTGATAAAAAATTG
Source organism: Fraxinus cuspidata (assembly GCA_903798385.1). Classification (NCBI taxonomy): domain Eukaryota; kingdom Viridiplantae; phylum Streptophyta; class Magnoliopsida; order Lamiales; family Oleaceae; genus Fraxinus; species Fraxinus cuspidata. The sequence continues at coordinate 59,229 of CAIGRP010009721.1, read as the reverse complement.
ATACTTGATGAAATTTTAATTTTTTTTATGTTAAATTGCAATTATGGATACAGTGAATATGATATGGATATTAGTTTATTAATTAATTGAATATTAACAGTCGATTAAAGGTGCATGAAAATGAAAATATGTAGGGAATGGCAAAGAGAAATAACGCTTATTCTTGTTATGAAAATTTATTGTGTAAACTTGTATAATAAAGTTAAAGAGATGTTGAATGTTGGTACAATGCTATACAAAGTGGAGATGTCAACTGCTATACAAAGTGGAGATGTCAACTCTTGTCACTATGATGTCTTTGGCTTCAACTGCAAGAAAACTGGTCTTGTTCACTCCATTTGTATGAGTCAAACTGGTAGTGAAACTTAAAGTTGCAATATTGTCGTAATTTGTAATTTTATTATTTTATACTTACTAAAAACACAAAATGATTTATTAGATTTTATAATCATTGTGCTATTGGAACAAAATCAAAATCATTTTATGTTGCTCTATTTATTTTTTTTAATACAAACAAACGACTTTTATATTTATAGTTGACGCATATGTCGTTCTAGTATAAAAATGTATTGATTCACATAACGACATAAAATTTGTTCTTGATACACAAAAAGATATTAATGTCGTTCCAATGGACCATTTACTCTCGGGTGGTAAACAACTCAGAGCCACACACGTCAATCAATTTTTTTTTGGGTTTACTTTTCGATTCTCAAACTTTCGTCATTCATTCAACAAATACTTTTTTCTCATGAAATTTTCAAAAAACGACAAAAAATCACAAGTATCAAACTCACGAAATAACATAACGATATCCATAACATTTCAGTACAAATTTGACGAGATTGAAATCGTTTCACTTCATATCATAACAAAAACGACATATATATCGTTTTTTTTATTATGTAACGATATTAATATCGTTATGTATCAAACCCACAAATTAACATAATAACATTCATATCGTTTCATTACATTTTTTACGACATTGATATAGTTTCAGTTCAAATCATAATAATTTTTAGCCAAAACGATATAATTCGTTTTGTATGAAAAGAAACGATATCTATGTCATGTAGTTATGATTTGAACTGGAACAATGTCAAACTCATCAAATTTGTTCTAAAATGATATGGATGTTATGTTATTTCGTGGGTTAGATACATAACTATATCATTATCGTTTCATTACAATTTTGACAACATTGATATCATTTCAGTTTAAATCATAACTAAAATGACATATATATATCGACATATGTAGGACGATCGAAATAGGTTATCCGGTAGGACCGATCTCACTCAATAGAAACTATGGGAACATTTGTGTTCCCATAATTATATACCACATTTGAATTATTCTAACTAAAGAAAGTATTTTCTTTCGTTCTTTCTAAGCCATTCGAGTGATATTAATCCACTTGATGACCTGTTTCGATCGTCCTACATATGTTGAAGGCATGCATGTGGCTGTGGATGATCGAATCGTTTTTTAGCCTAAACGATATAATTATATTTTTGTATGAAAGGAAACGATATCTATATCGTTGTAGTTATGATTTGAATTGGAACGATTTCAAACTCGTCAAATTTGTACTAAAACGATATGAATATCATTATGTTATTTCATGAATTTGATACATACGATATCTTTACCGTTTTAGAACAATATATATATCAGAATAGTTTGATGGTACTAGATAATTTTGAGAATAAAAATATTCATATAGATTCTTTTGAATAGGATCGAACATATATGATAACCTATTTCGATCGTCCTACGTATGTTGGATACATGATCGGCGGTCGTGAATGATCGAATCGTTGTTTTTAGTCAAAAGATTATAATTGTCGTTTTATATGAAAAGAAACTACTTCAATGTCGTTGTAGTTGTGATTTGAATTGGAACGATCTCAATCTCGACAAATTTGTACTGAAACGACATGGATGTGGTTATGTTATTTCGTGAGTTTGATGATAATGATATAAATGTTGCTACCTACTATAAGAAACGACTTCAATATCGTTTTAGTTATGATTTGAATTGGAACGATTTCAATCTCGTAAAATTTATATTGAAAAAACATCAATATCGTTATGTTGTTCCATAAATTTGATACATAACAATATGTCGTTGTAGTTATGATTTAAATTAGAACGATATCATTTTCATTCTATATGAAAAGATACGATATTTATATCGTTTTAGTTATGATTTTAATTGAAACGAGTTTAAAGTTGTCAAATTTGTATCGAAACGATATGAATATCGTTATGTTATTTCATGAGTTTAACACATCACGATATCATTGTCGTTCTATATATATATATAATATATATATATATATATATATATCGTTTTATATATATCGTTTTAGTTAAAATTTTGACTGAAATGAGCTCAATAACATCATGTATGAAAAGAAACAATATCTATGTCGTTTTAATTATGATTTTGACTTAAACGAATTCAATATCAGTATGCATAAAAGGAAACGATACATACGTCAGTGAATGAAGGAAAAGTCAAAATCCTTCATTTAATTGGTTAAGGGGAGGGTAAAATGGACTTTTGAGACTTTAAAATAATTTAAAAATTTATTTTTTAGAAATTGGTTAAAGGTGTTATGAATAAAATGATATTGAGGGATGACCATCTCAACTAATTCCCTAAATAAATGTTATTTGGTACTAAAATGACGAAACTATCCTCAATGATTTTTTAATTTTTTTTTTATTTGAATTCTAAAAATTTAGCCCTTGTTTGAATTCTATTTTTGAAAATAATTCACTCTTCAATAGTGTTTTGATCACAATTCATTCACACGCAAATTCAACAATTTTCCTTATTTTGTAATCACATATTTCTCATCAATACACTACTCAAAAATACATTTTTTTTTTTGATAAAAATGGAGTTCAAAGAAGCCCTTATTGTCTTTTTTAAAGCACGTGTATGATATTTAAACTTGAAAGTTATAAAGGTCTAAAAATATGTAAATTTCAACTACATTCAATATCCTTTATCGTCACAGTTATACAACATCCTTAAAATATCACTTATTCCAGACAAATGAACAAAGTAACTACAGAACTGTTTCAAAACATCAATAAAAATAGCGAGATATAATCTAAGGCTTAAAGTCATATACCAACAACTCTGCAACCAATTTCTTCCGCCATATCGAGACACAATCCAAGCAAATTTCATTTACATTCATCTTCACTTGCAAAAATTCTGTGTAATTCAGAGTTAAAATCCTGCAATCAGATCTACAAAATAGTTGTGCAGTTATATTAATTCTCAACACTAAAATAATATAGTACCAACAAATGTGAGGTAGTCAACCTTATAGAAATAGTGCTTGTTAAAAGAAATATAAATTCACCAATTACTAAAATTTGAATAGCTTGGCTTGATTGTTTTGCCCATAAATGGAGATGAAAACAAATAGAACCCAAGTAAACTAGCTTACATGGACCACCATTTAACATTGTTGTCTAACTTCTGAAAAATGGTGTGTATATTGTCAAATGATATGAAAAATAGGCAGCTCACGAAGATGATAATAACAACATGCCTAGCGTGTTGGTGGGGATAGAGATATGTATGAAAATTGTCAAAAGTGCCTCTACAGTTATAGTATCTAGCAAAGTAATATGCTGCTAGTCGGATCTCATTGTTCAATCTCAGTATTTGAGTCACTTCACTTGATATAAATTTTTTGCTAATGTCTACACTTTACAAGCATCAAATGAGCAACAGAGAGCATCCTAAATCAGTTCATAATTCAACAACTAGTGTATAAGATTGGATCATAGAATTAAACATTTATGTCCTTTTTTTAGTAAAATTTGAATGACCTAGATCCTAAAAGATGGATTTTTATTTTTCACAACAATCAAAGCATTTCTCCAAGAATTTTGATTCTTTAATCAACTAGATGAATGTTACCCCTTCGTTCCATCCTAACATATTTATACATAATCCATGGATGTGAATTTTAACCTAATAAAAACCAAATTTACATACAAAAATACAAAAAACATTATAAATCTAATCGATAAGAAAATAAAGATGTAAAGAGTCCAAACTGATTAAATACAAACAGAATCATAAGAAAACGAAGGAAAGATGGAGATTAACTAGATTAAAGATTAATAGGACATAGACCAACCTACCATCGTCATTCACTTCAAAACCCTCCACAATTGTCGGCCCACAAACTTCAAATCAACACAGTCTCAATCAGACCCATTATTATCCACAAAAAGCAGGATGAAGGAGATGATGAATTTTGAATTCAATGAAAAATCTTCAAATTCCACGATGCTTAATAATTCCAGTACACATTCAGATTGAAAAATATTTACCGAGAAATTACAAATAGCATAAATTTACATGTACTCAATGCATTTGTAAACCATATTATGAAAATCCACATTTTCCAACCCACAAGACTTTGCAAAATTTTAAACAGAAAATAATTACAAATTGTAAACCAGACATTAAATTTTGAACAAATTGAAGCCTTAGAGTAGAAACACAGACTTGGAGATTGAACTCTTAACCTCACATAAACTTTGTTGGCACAACTGCAAAATGAACTTTAAAAAATAAAATAAGTTTCTTTATTGATTTCATTCTCGAGACAATGATACCGTTATAGAGAGAGAAAAGTTTGAGAGAACAATTAGGGATTCCAGTTCTAGAGAGAGAAAAGCTTGAGAGAACGATTAGGGATTAGAGATAAAAGCTTGAGAGAACGATATGAGAGAGACAGGGAGGGAAGACACAAATGGAGTTCTGGGTCATTTTGAATTGGGGGTGGAGGATTTGACATGAAGGACAGTAGACGTTCAATTTGGGAAATAATTCTTCAAATTTGGTTTTACAAGGAAAGGTCAAAGTAGTATTTTTACAATTTCAAATATTTAAATTTAATTTCACTTTGGGTAATTATAATAGTGATTTTTTAGAGAATTTATGATTAAAAAATATGGAAAATTTGTGAATTTAAACACAAAATTATTTTATTTAGGGAATGTGTGGTTAAAATTAAGTTTTTAGATAATGAAGCTCAAATATGAGCTATATAAACCAGGCAAAAGGGTTATTTCATTGTGGGATTAGGTTTTTCTTGAGAGATTTGATCCATTTGGATCTACTTTAATCACCTGCCATGATTTCTAGGGGTTGATATGGTTGATTTGTAAGGATTAATAAGACAATTTTCTTATGGAATTCATCCCCTTATGACTATTATCCCTGTGCTTCGTGACTCTATTTTGAAATTGACAAGGCATTGGGCTTTACTCAAAGGAATTGGACCACCAACCTTACCAAGACATTACGACGACGCGAAGCTTAAGCGAAAAGTGTAAGAGATGACGTGAGTAGCAGTGAGGCTTGCGATTTGGTTCCTTAGAGGTGGGCGAAGATCATAACAAAACATTTTGCATGCTGATATACCCCACGTGACTTTTATGTGGATTCTGAATGTAACTACGCCCATATCTACTTGTACATCTATAGCACAATTGGAAACAAACAATGATGTCAAAATTACTATCGACAAAAGATATTTACGAAGAATTGGGCATAGGAGAGATAAATAAGCAAAGATTTGGCTAGGGTTTAGAGAGTGAGTATTTTTTGCTTTAGATGTACATGACTATTTACAAAGAGAAAGTTCTTGTAGAATTAGGTTAAGGTGTTCCAACCTTAATTCCACGTGTCATGTTATGATTTGCTCGTGGAGTTATTAAAAACTTCCCTTGGTACATTTATTTCCTTTTGGGACTAGGTTTCCTCAAGAGTTTTGATCCTTTCGGATCTTCCTTAGTCACTCACAATTCTACCCCTCGTTACTTCGGGGATTATTTCTATGTGACCGTTATCCTTGAGCTTCAAAAGTCTTTTGAAATTGATAAGGCATTAGGTTTCACAATTTCTTATTTGTATAAGACACTGTGGAATTTGATTCTTTAATCAATTTCTTATTTCTCCAAGAATTTTGATTCTTTAATCAACTAGATGAAATTGTAATGAGGAGTCTATTTCTATAAGACACTGTGAAATGTAGTGTTGGATATTTTAGAGAAATGTGGACGAGTGAGATTTTGGCAATTTCTTATTTATTGTTAGTTGGGTATCCGTGGTAAACCCCATAGAGCATAAATGTTCTACCATAGCAGAATGTTGTAAATTTTGAGTCTTCTTATTATCATGGGTTTAGATTTCTAGACCTTACTTTTGGAGATGACACTGATTCAATGGGCCGACCATATTGTGATTACATAATATTACAGCTATCTGTCAGCATAATTTGTTACATGATTATGTTGGAGAAAAGAATGATTGATTTGTGTATAAATTATCAACTAAAATAACAAATTTAAATAACATAAAATATAAGAAGAGAGTTAGAAAGGTTGGTCCAAGAGAGTTGGAAAAAATATTGTCCTAAAGTCGTGTGATATCCTTTTCGTGTCACTTTGGACATTGTAGGTCTTCAAATTATAGCTCGTAGTCAAATTTTTTTTTACAGATGACTATAGCATAAAGAACGATCTTTATCGAATTGTTAAAACTATATGAATATATTATCAAATGTATAGAAAATAATCCTTCGACTTGGGTGTCAAACAATGAAAAATTTCAATCCCATTTATAGTGAAAAACACAACCCCCACAATTAATCCATTCAAATATAAGTTATACTCCGAAATTAAGATTTTTATTTTTTTATTGAAACTAAATAAAAACTGAAATCGGAAAGCAATTAGTTTTGAAATGTTAAAAGTTTTTTACATTATAATAAATCCCTAGAAGGTTTAAACTTTCAAAATAAATAAATATCTATAGCCCCTGTTTGGTTCGACTTAAAATTTTGATTAAAATTTAAGTCAAAAATAACAATTAATTTTAATAATTCATTTTGTATGATCCACAACTTTTCAACCATACATTCCATATACTTTTGTTAAAATTTACTAAAAATATGGTTTTTATTTAAACCAAAGAAGGGTGTATATATAACAAGATTCTAAAATGCGTAGTGTGTGACATACATGACTATAGAAAATGAAGCATTAGAAGCATAGGTGTACCAATACGCTAAATATGCGTAATTATGCATTTTCTATTTTGAATATTTCTTTTAATATACGAAATTAATAAATAAATAAAATAATGCAATCTTTGAACATTATATATATTCATCAGATTTGTTTTACAAAAATATTGTTCAAATTTATAAATACTATAATTACTTGAACTTTATACACGTTCTTCGAATTTTCAACAAAAAAACATATTGCTCAAAATCATAAATACTATAATTACTTAGTTATCAATTTCTGCAATTAGATTAGACACGAATATGAGCTTAAAACCCATAAATCTTGTCTAACTCTTTATCGATTTCAATTCAATCTCATCTTCTTCATCTAAGTCATCTTTTGTGTCATTCAACACAAAATCATCTTCATCGAGTTTTTTTATTTTAACTCGAGAATTTTTATTAACTTTTGTAGATGGTAAAATATCATTGTTAATCTCTTCCTCGTCATTAAACCTAGAAACAATTCAAGATTGTGCATTTACTAGCATCACTTGCTAGTAAAACTAGAAGAAGAATGAAGCTTTGGCTTAACATAGATAGTTTGCAACTCTACGAAAAAATTTGTTTTGATTTTTTATTTTATAAACATCAAAAATCCTACGGATTGCTTTATATAATTAATGGGCTTGGGTGATATGAGTTAATTTGATTTTTTGGGCTTAATTTGCTTTTTTAAGTTATAAAAATTGGTTGGACTTTGTTAGGCTAATTTTGACACAATTTATAACATAAAGGTGCGCGCATTTTGACGTTTAAACGTGCAAATATGGTCAACAAAAGGGATTGACCACATTATCATGTGCATATCTCATATGCGAGGTATTTCAAAAAAGCCCCGAGCATATGCAGTATATGCGAAGTATATACGCGCATTTTAGAACACTGGTATATAATGGCAATGTTAGACTGCACATAGGTATAGGTGTCTTTCATACTTGAACCTCATTTAGTGATAAAAATTTTAATTAAATGTAGTCATAATGGACTAAGTCTTGAATTAGGCAACTTAGCCAAACTTCAGTTGCCACATACTTTATTGATTTAGGCTTTGTTTATAATGGTAGAGTTGTTAATGACCGTGCATTCTTATCTTGATTCTAGTAAAAGTCTTTAGAGAATAGCCAAATTCCATAGACATAGCCTCATGGTAACTCTCACATAGGTGAGTCTTCAAGGGTGCGAGTAACTCGTACCTCATGAGAATTCTCGTCTCGGTACTCATTTAGGGTAAAATTGTTCCTAACGTCACAGTCATTAACACTATCATCAGAGGAATGAACACAAATAATATAGTGCTATTACGAGTCACGCAGTGTTAGTTGTTTCTACCACATTGAACCTTCTTCATGGATTCTCCAATCACAAAGGCTGTATTACTCCGAGAGGTAAACTCCCTAATGGGTTTAAATCCATCACCCTCAATGATTTTTTTTTATGCCTATCATGGACCACAACTCATGTCTCTCCTAGACAATAATTTGGCACAATCAATTTTAATTAAGTAAATATATTTGTGAAACTCTTATTCTCCGCTCGCTCATCTAGAAAGTCTTCTAAAACTTCCAAAAATGTTAATTTCACATATCTAAGTAAAGTAAAGCTCCGAAGGAGATCAACTTGCGGTGTAGATCTGACTCGAAGAAGATCTCATTCTATAATGAAGAAATGATAGTAGCTCGTTCTTTAAGATAAACACATGAATTTCTTGACTTTTAGTAACATGTTTGAGCATATACATTCATTCAGCTCTTGTGTTTCACTTGCAAGTTCTGTACTTTTATTTTTAATACTTTATTAAAGTTAGTTTTACAACTAATAATAATAAAATATAAGATGTATCTATTTGAAATTTTAAACACCTCCATTCAAAAGATAAAAATATTTTTTCACACAATAATCCATCACCAGATAATTTTTCAATCTACATATATCACAATACAACATTCATCTTTTTAGTCGACTAAGACTGACCAAGACTATACAAACATCAATCATGAATGCAAACCATGCTCATATGTACACATCACATATGTGGGTGATTATATTAAATTATTATTTATTATCATCGTGATCATCAAGTTTATGTTAATGGTCATGTTATCACTCTTTACGAGGTAGTATTCACTTCATAGCACAATATAGGGCCACCATAGTCCTAAATGTTACAAAATCATATATTTCACGTATTTTATCATGCATAAAGGGATAATTAATACATAACATCCCTAATTTCTTTTTTTGTCATTTTCACCCTTAATTATACATTTGATTACGCAAAACGTCATTTCGTCCATTTCCACCCAACTTCTCTGTTAAATGTAATCAATTTTTTTAAAAAAATGAAAAGGTAATATCGTCTTAGAACATTTTTCCCATTTTTCCCCTTAATTAATATATTTTCCTTTAAGGTCTGGATTCAAATAGACACTAACAATGCTATACAATTCTGAATTATCATGACATTTTATGATGAGATAATGTATTGACAAATCTTGTAGCTACCATAGGTATACCAAAGGATGGATGCATATTGAAACAGATTGCAAGTTTCATAAGTTGTAACACGAATAGTATCTCTAAATTTAATTTTATGCTTCTTTCTTCTCCTCCTCCTTTTCTAGAAGTACTACCATGTTTTATTAATCTAATCTACATGTAGGCCTAAGCCTCAAACTCCACCCCACAAATTCCTCCTACCCTCTTGTTGACATAAATGCAAGCCCCTAAGGCTCGCTCTTAAATCAACTTCAGTAATAGTGCTATTGACCTCAAAAGTGTAGCAAACAAGTCCCTGAACTACCTTCTCGTTTGTCACCATCTTTAACATTTTTCGACCGTTGGAACTCTCGGGACTTATTTTATAGAGACAACTATAGTCAATTAAGGACTAAAGATGAAAGAAGCGAGAATTTGGCTAGAGTTCATGGTAGCACTACATTCAATTTAACTAAAATAAAGATTGTTGCATCAATAAAAGCAATTCAACTTGATATGATGTTTGAATAATTGAATTGTACCAAATTGCTAATGTATAAATAATAAAATGAATTGAGATTTGAAATTAGATATGAGATTTTTTTTTAAAAAATTATTTTCAAAACACTCTTCATTTTATCCGGACTTATGCCCGACTACTTAATTTTCGAGTAGGTTGAGTTAAAATTGTACACGAACAACTTGTTACGTATAAAATTTTTTTTTTTTAAATCAAAATATTATTAGGCAAATAACAAAGTTTGATTATATGAGAAAATTAAATATCATTTATCTGACTATACTATACGCAATTTCAACATACTTATTTTGGACTCGAAAATGAGCTTCTTGTCAATTCTTTATGTACATTAATACTTCCAAAAATATCTTCTTTGAGTCGATTTCTGACCTTTGATAGATTTCGTTTACCTGCACTAAATGCATACTCCAAAGCTATAATGTATAATGGAGTCGTTAGTAGATTTATTGCAATCCCAAAAACAATTGGATATCTCCATTCATTCTTTCGTCAAAAATCATGTAAATCAAATTAAATTGCATCAACAAGCTCTATGCTCCTAAACATTTGATAATTAAAATAGTTAAGCAATTCACCAGGCATTCTAATTAGACTTACATTCGATATCTGATTATATGTAAGAGACATACTAGAAGAAGAACCTCGTGCATTAATCTTTCATCCCTAATGACTTCAAAGAAATTCACTAGTTCTGAATCGTCTTCTTCAAGATTAGCATAAGAAGCGGGTATGGAGAGTGCCCGACTAATACTTGGACCCCTGTGTATACACTTTATACATTGAAATTGATGTTATTGATTTTTATATCCTACAAGTGTACAGATCGTAACAAGCAATATAATGGAACATTGAATCTGGATTATCGTTCCCAATAGAACTATACTTTAGGACTTAATCAGATTTTTCTAACTATGAAAGCAAATAAAGAATTATATATAGTTGTGAATTTTTTATTTAAACACTTGAAATTAATTAAAGTGCACACAGAGATTGATTGAGAATTCAAATAATGAACGGATATTATGGCAGAACAATTTCACATATTGATCACATCTAAGTCTTAAATCAAGATTCAAACATCTAATGCAGTGTTCGATCGAATTCTTATATTGTATTCAATTTACCCCTCTCGAGTTCTCATCGAACCTATTTAACTAATTCAATCTCATATCTCTATGCGAATCGACATTAATTAAAAGAAATATTGGTTCTAAGAATTCATTTATTGATCACAATAACTAGAATAGATATCTCTACATGTTATACTAATTTACCATATTTTACAATGTTGTCTAAATCTCAAACTCATTTCTCAGTTCATAAAGATTCACAAAATCATAAAATTAGTGATCAAGTAATTCAATGCATTAAACTCATAATAAAATCAACACGTGTATGATAAAATAATAAGAATCTTGAATAAAAGAAATAATGGGTCCCAAGTAGATTATATTGTTCGTCCTAATATGAAATTTAGTTACTCATAATAACGGAAAAACTAAAAGTCATTATTAAATACATCACCAGATTTTGAATAAAGATGTAGAAAAAGAGATTAATGTTGCACGGAGATTTTCTTCATTTTCCAATCAATATTTCAAAACTTGAATTTATTGATGTTTTTCTCCCTTGATTTGTGCTCTTCAATCTCCAGGTGTATTCTCTCCCTCTCAATGTGTGGAATTCCAACAAAAATGCCAATAACTTGTATTTATACTCCTCCCCACGTTTGTGTGCATGTGAAGTTTCTTGTGGGCTCAAAATTGAGACGTAAAAAAAAAAAAAACAAACTCATTTCATCTACAGGTGGTGCCCGGTTGCTGCATCACAATACCCTGTGGTACCGCAGCACCACACTTCTGTTTCCTTCTCGACTTAGTGATGCCTCAGCACCACACCTTTAGTGTGGTCTCTTCACGGCGTTGATGCTCCAATCTTCTTTCCTTAATATTGTGATTTGACTTTTTTGCCCCTTTCGTTCCTCTTTTATATTTGATCCATGTCAATAGCCTTGTTTTCTCTTTTCTTTCCCTGATTTGCANAATCTTCTTTCCTTAATATTGTGATTTGACTTTTTTGCCCCTTTCGTTCCTCTTTTATATTTGATCCATGTCAATAGCCTTGTTTTCTCTTTTCTTTCCCTGATTTGCACCATCTCACAACTTCTACAAAACAACATTAATAAACACATTAAAAACATCTGTTGCTCATAATAAAGCTAAAATGGAATAAATCTTGTGAGTAAAACACACTCGTCAAATACCCCTAAATTTAACAGTTTGCTAGTCCTTTAGCAAACACAAAACAAACAAAAGTACTGAGAATCATACTACAAAAACGTAGTCAGATAGCTTGCCATTTGGCTTAGTATCGAGAACATCATATCAATCCATTAACGGCTTCAAAATCCCAATACAAGAGTCAAACTTCCACTTACTGATGCGAACCCACGTAACAATTGTAGCTACGGAAGCTAAAACAAATTAGAACAACCCAAGAAAGCCAATAATCAATATTTGAAAAAAGCTCAACCCAATAAATTATTGAACCAAGACAATTTCTAACGATATCTTGAACCTTGATTACAAAACTTATAAACCTTACTTGAATTTGTAGAACGTTACAAGAATTTAAATTTTAATAAGTTTGAAATTAATTTAATGAAGAGCGAGAAGAAAGAGAATTTGCCTCGCAATAATCTTTCAATAATTGTGTCTTTACAATGAATATAATGAGTCCTATTTATAGAAAACCCATAAAACCTAGCAAAAAAATTGAATTTAAGCATTAAAGATATTAAAAAATATATCATGAGTTTGAACTAAAATAGAAGATTACGCGAAAAATTGAAAAATTCGCGTCCCGGTTTGTATTAGGTGTAACCCATGCAGTCGTATAAACCTTTCTAACACCTTCAGTGATGTTTCTGTAAGGGCATATGTGGTCGCATCTCCCATACAACTATGCAGTAGCATAGTTGTTCCGAACAGCTTCCTCGTCCACTGCTTGAATCATGTTGATCCATCTTATTTCTTCTTCCAAACACAACACGAAACTTGTTCATTTGCTTGTTGTGACCAATGTTTCGTCCACCGTAGCTTGATCAAGAAATCCCATAGCTTTCTTGACTCGCTTCGCTCGTGACCTAATCATCGGTCATCCCTCAATGACTAATGGATCCTTTTTCGGACTTGTTCTCGTATCATAGATCACGTTATCCCCTCCATCTTCAAAAGGATTCAACCTCGAATCTGTTCCTGCATCAAAGAGAGAAAGACCAAAGATATTAAAGGTAGCTGAAACATTATACTCACCTGCAAGATCTAATTTGTAGGAATTGTCATTGATCATTTCAGGGACTTAGAATAGACCATCTCCCCGTGGCTGCAACTTCGACTTTCTTTGTTCTAGAAAACGTTCTTTCATCTAGTGCACTCAAACCCAATCTCTTTGTTCAAATGTAACGCACTTTCTTCCCTTGTTTGCTTGAGAAGCATAATGTTCATTCATCTTCTCAATTTGCAACCTTACCTTTTCATGGAGTGATTTCACTAGTTCTGTCTTCTTCTTTCTATCTAAACTACATCTTTCATTCACATGTAAATAAATTAAATCCAAACGTGCTAGTGGATTAAAATCATATACAATTTCAAAAGGCGAGTAAGAAGTAGAAGAATGTGTGGCCCTATTATATGCAAATTATATAGATGGTAAACACGCGTCTCAACTCTTCAAATTCTTTTTAACTATTGTGCTTAACAATTGTATCATAGTCCTATTAAATATCTCAGTTTATCCATCAGTTTGTGGGTGACAAGTTGCAGAGAAAAATAACTCGGTCCCTAACTTATTCCGCAAAATCCTCCAAAAGTGAGAAAGGAATTTAACATCCCTATCCGATACAATGCTTTTAGGAATCTCATGTAAGCGCACTACTCCTTTAAAAAATAAACCCACAATATTAGCAGTATCGTCAGTTTTATGTGTTATTTTACTAAATCTGTCTACCACCACAAATATGGAATCTCTTCATTTCTTAGTCCTAAGTAAACCCAACACAAAATCCATAGATACATCAATCCAAGGTTTACTAGGAATAGGTAATGGCGTATACAAACCATGAGGTAAAACCTTAGATTTCGCCTTTTTTACGAGTGGTGCATCTACTAGAAACCCGATCAACATCTACTTTCATCTTAGGCTAATAAAAATGTTCACTTAGCATCTCTAAGGTCTTCTTAACCCCAAAATGACTTATTAGACCTCCAATATGTGCCTCACGTACTAATAATTCTCTCCTTGAAAATTTAGAAATACATAACTTATTTTCCCGAAATAAATACCCATCATGCCTAAAGAATCTATTCATAGCACCCTTATCACATGATTCGTATATATTAGAAAAATCAAAATCATTAGCATACATGTCCTTAACATATTCAAATCCTAGAAATTTAGAATCTCAAGACATTAGAAGTACGTACCTCCTTGATAAAGCGTCTGCTACCACATTTTCTTTACCTTGTTTGTACCGAATAACATATGAAAATTTCTCAATGAACTCCATCCACCTTGTATGTCTCTTGTTTAGTTTGTCTTGACTCCTTAAATGATTCAATGACTCATGCTCGATGTGAATCACAAATTCCTTTGGCCATAGGTAGTATTGACATGTATCCAAAACTCGAACAAGTGCATACAACTTATTATCATAAGTAGGATATTCGAGAGCTACTCCACTTAGCTTTTCACTAAAGTAAACGATTGGCTTTTGTTCCTACATTAAGATAGCTCCAATACTGATTCATGAGGCATCATATTCAATCTTAAAAGTATTGTTAAAGTTAGGTAATGATAAGACCGGTGATGTAGACAACCTATCTTTAATTGTATTAAAAGCATGTTCTTGATCAACGCCACAATGAAATCCTACACCTTTCTTTATAATATCCGCGAGTGGTGTGGTAAGTGTGCTAAAGTTTTTGACAAAATGCCTATAAAAGCTAGCTAATCCATAAAAGCTTCTTACCTCAGTTATGCTTTTAGGTGTTGGTCACTCCTTGATTTTTTTCCACATCCACTTCTATACCCTTAGCACTAACGACATAACCAAGAAAAATAACTTTTTCCATGCAAAATGTGCACTTTTTAAAGTTAGCATAAAGTTGCTCTTGCACTAAGACTACAACCACTCATCGTAAATGCCCTATATGTTCATTTAGGTCCTTACTATACATCAAGATGCCATCAAAATAAACTACTACGAATTTGCCTATGAATGCACGTAAAACATGATTCATTAATCTCATAAATGCGCTATGTGCATTAGTAAGTCCGAATGGCATAACTAACAACTCATACAACCTATATTTAGTTTTAAAATCAGTTTTGCATTCATCTCCTTCCCTCATCGTAAGCTGATGATAACCGCTTTTAAGATCAATTTTATTAAATATGCATGATCCATGTAATTCGTCTAACATGTCATATAACTTTGGAATTGGATGATGTACTTTACCGTTATATTGTTAATGGCCTTACAGTCGACACACATCCTCCAAATTCCATCTTTCTTTAGCACTGGTACAGCACGTGGACTCATTCTTTCCCTCACATACCATTTGAGTCAAATCTTCCACTTGCCTTTGAAGTTTCTTAGTCTTCTCGGGATTACTCCGATAAGCCGGCATGTTTGGAATGATAGCTCCAGATATGAAATCAATTTGATGTTCAATGCCTCGAATGGGTGGTAGCCAACTAGGCATGTCCTCCGAGAATACGTCTTCGAATTCATGCAACAAAGAAGTAGCCAAACTAGGCAATGGTGTGTTAGATTTCTCAAGATTGAGGAATAACTCCTAAACCAACAAGACCATAGGTCAATTCTCAACTACTGCTATCTTCAACTCACTCTCTTTTGTAAAAAAATTCATTTTCGACTTTTCTTTCCACTCACGACTCTTTTTCTTCTCTCTCTTGTGGCTCTACTATTTTTTCTCACTTTTAACCACCTCACTATTTTCTCTCTTGCTCTCTTGTTGTGAAAGGTTAATTCTCACTACCTTTTTCTCTCAATCTTTTTTCTTCCTCATTTTTCAACTTGATTTTATTTTCATACGCTTGTTGTGGCGTCAACGGTGCAAGAGTAATAGATTTATCATTCTTAGTAAAGTTGTACATATTTTTGTACTCGTCATGAATCACCTTCCGATCATATTGGCATAGCCTCTCTAATAAAATATGTCCGACATGCATAGGAACTGCATCACACATTATTCGTCATGATACCTCCCAATTGAGAAACTCACCAACACTCTCCTATTCACCTTTTTCATCTCTACATTCATTCAACTATTGCAATTCGTAAGGTTTAGAATGTTTTAGCATAGTGAATCACAATTTTTCAACAAGTGTTGTGCTAGCCACATTGGTACAACTACTCCCATCAAGAATCATACTACATACCTTGTTGTTGACGTGGTATCTTGTATCAAATATGTTCTCTCTTTATTTCTCCAAGTCATCCACTTTGATTTGAGTGCTAAGAGCTCGTCGTGTGACCAATAGCTCTCCTACTGCATACTCTACTTCATCACCATTACTAGGATCTTCCAATTTCGTCATGTCATTATATTCATCCTCACTATCACTCACTCATTCCCCATTGTCGCGCAAGGTCATTGCCCTTTAGTTTGGACATTGAGAAGCAATGTGTCCCCATCCCAAGCACCTAAAGCACTTGATATTCCGATTTCTAGATAGTTGGGAATTCACTTTGGGTGTAACTTTGCTAGCAACTTCCTCTCTTTCCTTCTATAGCTCGGTCCTACTTTTTGAAACAGCCACATCAGCTTTATTGTTATCCCACTTCGGTTTCCAAGAAGAGTTAGAACCCGAATAACTCGATGAATATCTAGTGACACCCTTCCTCTTCAATTAACTTTCCACCTCCATAGCTATATGTAGCATGTCTTCCAATTCCACATAATGTTGCAACTCTACCACATTAGCTATATCCTTATTAAAACCATTCAAAAACCAGGCCATGGTGGCCTCCCTATCCTCCCCAACATTTGCTTTAATCATCGCAATCTCCATCTCCTTGTGATAATCCTCCACATTCCTAGAACCTTGGTAGAGGTTTTGTAATTTTTTATGAAGCTCCCCGATAATAATGATTAGGCACGAACATCTTTCTCATGATAGCCTTCAATTCTTTCCATGTATTTATAGGCCTCTCACGGTTCATCCTCCTAGATGTTACTACTTGATCTCACCAAATGATAGCATAATCTATAAATTCAAGTACAGCAATCTTTACCTTCTTTTTCTCCTAGTAGTTGTGGCAATCAAATATCAACTCTACTTTCTTTTCCCACTCCAAGTATGCTTCCGGATCATTCATTCCTTTAAATGAAGGGATTGTCATCTTGAAATTGTCCATACTTCTATCAACACCATCTCCAAAAAGATCTTTACCCCTCATTTCATGCCTAACTCCTATATTTGTCATTCTTCCTAACTCGACATATATCAATGCATCCTCATTAATATCACTATTAGCTTCCTATTCACCAGCATAATCCGATCTATGATCCCGCCTTCCTGCCTCCTTATGTTAGGGATTTCTTTAAATTGTTCCCTACTTAGCAAGCATTGTATCATGCCTATCCAATTTGTCTCCCACATCTTCAAACAACCTTTCGAACCATTGTATTACCTCATCCGACATGTTGGCTTCATTGTTCTTACCGCTTTAAGTAGAACCGTCTTTGTCAGACATCATAATCTAGTTTAATATTTGGCTCACATATGTACACTCGTATATCACTCAACTTGACTCTTTCCCTCTATTAGTCTCACCACTCAACATTTGTCCACTCAATACTTTCTTGCAAGTTCTTCAAAGAATTAATTCAATCTTAGTCAAAATTTAACACTTGTGGAGTCCAAACAAAAATTGAGTTAAGAAAAGTGATCTATAATGACTCAAAAATGTAGGAATTTGAACTTGAATGAATGCTAATGATGAATTCAAAAAAGTATTTCTTTAATATGGACTGGACACTTTTGAATTTGATTTTTTTTTAACTAAAAAATGAACTTGTATGCTGCTGGCAATTTTTTTCAGATTTTTTTCCTTTTTTTTGCTTAAAAATTCAACTAAATACCTGCAAAAGAATGCTAAATTAGCGCACAAATAAGTTCTGAAATGTTTTTTGGTATTGTACGGATTGGAGACTCAAAAAAATGAAGAACTCAAAGAAAAAAAAAATGAAGAACAAGAGACTCAAACAAAAAAGGAAAAATAAATAAATAAGATATAACCTTGATTTTTGAAACCATATTTTGATACTAATTGATGTTAACTCACGTAGAAATTGTAGCTACGAAACCCACGACAAATTAGAACAACTCAAGAAAGCCAATAATCAACGTTTGAAAAAAGCTCGACCCAATAAATTATTAAACCAGAACCATGAAAACTGCTAACAATATCTTGACCCGTGATTACAAAACTTATGAACCTTACTTGAATTCGTAGAACGCTACAAGAATTTAATTCTTAATAAGTTCAAAATTAATTTAATTAATAACGAGAAGAAAGTGAATTTGCATCAGAATAATCTCTCAATAATTGTGTCTTTACAATGAATATAATGAGTCATATTTATAGAAAACCCATAAAACCCAGCAAAGAATGGAATTTAACTCTTAAAGAAATCAAAAATATATCATACAAGAGTTTTAACTAAAATAGAAGATTACACAAAAAATTGGAAAAATCACGTCCCAGTTTGAACCATGCGGTCGTATAGGCATTTCTTCAGTCTTCAGTGTTGTTTCGGTACGGGCATATGCGATCGCATCTCCCATACAACTATGCAGTCGAATAGTTATCCCGAACAGCTTTCTCGTCGCTGCTTGAATCTTGTTGATCCATCTTATTTCTTCTTCCAAATCCAATGCGAAACTTGTTCCTTTGCTTGTTCTGATCAACATTCATCCACCGTAACTTGAGCAAGCAATCCCATAATTTCCTTGACTCGATTCGCTCATGACCTAGTTATCGGTCCTCCCTCAACGACCAATGGATCATTGCCCGGACTTGCTCTCATATCATGGATTAAATCACTTACCTAATGCAAAATGTGTGTTTGTGTGTGTGTGTATGTTTGAACAATCAAATATAATGTCGTACATTTACAAGTTAGTTCACATCCCAAGCCTATGTAATCAATTTTATCATTTCTACGCTCGTAGGATTTTCACACCCCCAAACTTGTTTCTTTCATTCTCTCCCCAATGTGTAATTCTAAAGTTTAGTTTGTTTGATCAGTTCCTTACGTCACTCAACTCTAACCAGTAACATCAGCAATTCATTTATGT
The DNA here is from genome assembly GCA_903798385.1 of Fraxinus cuspidata. Classification (NCBI taxonomy): domain Eukaryota; kingdom Viridiplantae; phylum Streptophyta; class Magnoliopsida; order Lamiales; family Oleaceae; genus Fraxinus; species Fraxinus cuspidata. The sequence goes on along the minus strand of CAIGRP010009721.1, from coordinate 39,696 downwards.
GATGATTCTCCCAATTATGAGTACTACAACAATCAAGTTTGTACCAAGTGATTCAAACTTACTAGTTATCTCGTCCCCTAACGATCAAGTGCAATGCTTATTTTCTATAAAAGAAAGGCAAAATTTACTTGGTTAGATCTTTAGCATTTGGTCATCACCAAGCTTATACTAGAAAGAGAAAGATACTTCACACAAATCTTTTTCACGTGCACGTAATCACTTTGGTCTTAAAACGTTTATTTTACCAGCTAGAACGCCTCAAATTATTATATATAGAAGGTTAAAGGATGTTATGAATCAAGAGTTGAGGGATTAAACATCTAAGTCATCTCGTCAGCCTATACATATGAATCTTCTTATTCTTGTATGACGCTATACTAAAATATTGTGCATACAAATTATACCGCTTCGCATGGTTAAGAAGAAAACTCAACTAACGCATATGATTCATCCATAGTTCACAAATTAGTACATGCTCTCAAGTATATTCATCACAGCCAACAAAATTAACTTACACAAACATACATAATCTTTTATTTTTAATTTTTTTTAAACACAATTCACACGAAATCAAATAATATCACTCAAACATAACTACAAAACAAAAGACAACAGTAATTAACCATGTTGATTCACCCCTTCCCCCAAACTTAAAACGTACATTGTCCCCAATATAAAAATAAATACAAAGAAGTGGTAGGACTTCTCTAATACGGCAATAGGTGTCATCGCTATCACCTTGGTAAGATGGATCAATGGGTGTCATCCCTATTGTGCCTCTGAGTCCTGTTGTGGGGCACTGGCAAAGAACTACTTGCTAGTGAACTACCAAATTATCTTCTTAGTCAAAGCTGGTTTAGAATAAAATATCTTCTCTGGTGGGGATGTCACAATTTCTCTTTTCTACATAGAGCATAAATTAATGGAGGGTAGCCTAAACCGATAGTTGTAGATTCTCAAAGTATATGCAAGAAGTTGGTCTAAATGACAGGGCACACATCAACACTAAAGCCCCTCTGAATAGCATAGTTCAACAACGACATCTCCTTTGTCACTTCACTAATATTGCTATTGGGCAAGAGTTAAGCACATATGAAATAGTGCCATGCTTTGTATACAAGAAACATGCCTGCTGTCGAAAAATTAGTGACATTGGTACCAGATCATTTCCATGTGGTGTCAGGGTGGGCCAACTCTCGAAGTATGTCTACCGGATCGATTTTCCCCACCTCATGCAGTTTGGAGAAGTCATCTTCATCTATATCAGGCAGTCTATAAAACCTATTAACTAAGTTGCGGTCAAAACGAATCCACTGTCCCCTGACATAAACTTTTAAATCCATGTGGTCTTTAACATTTGCATAAAATTCACGCACAACTGGTATTAACCCTGGTTGTGGTTGTTTTATGAACAACTCCCAATTCCTATATTCAATATGTTCCCTCATATAAAGCTCAAGGTCGTCAAAACCCCGTTTCGAAATACAATTTTTGTGAACTGCCGTGTCATGAAGACTTCAATTTTTTTAGGTAGCATGGTGCACCCTGAAAAAACAACAATGTCAAACAAGTATAGCTACCACAATCGAACACAAATGTTCTCAAAAATCCACTGCACACACAAAATATGATGAATGTTCCAAATAACATAATACCCTCAACAAGTCAAGTCATTATTACCCACTCAATCTCGTACAAATGTATTGAAAATCCCCCAATGTTAAAATAAGTAGTCAAAATTATCAATTATGCCACCAAAGGAAGTAAATTTCTTAGAGGAATTTCAATAAACACCTTGCACTATTTCCATAATTCAAATCTAAAATTCCTCCAAACTTCTTCCAAACCTAATCCCAAATATAAATTCAACATCTCAAAGTGTCAAACCACCACAATTTACCAAAACCCATAAGAAAGTTTTTGTATTTAATCCACTCACCACTTATAATATAGCATAAATTAGTACCACACACCAAAAACAAGTGTAGATACCCTTTCATGTGTAGAAAGCTTACTAAGTTGAAGATATGTTTAGGTGTTAGATCTATGCAATGAAGGTGTTGAAGATGATGGGTGTGATATGTGTGTAAGAGATTTGTATGTAGGATATGGAAGAAGAAGAGAAAGAGATGTAGGATTTGAGAGGGATTTGGGGAATAATGAATTGGAAAATAAAAAGAGATAGGGTATATATATAAACCTTTGGGGTCGTATTTGTTAGTTTTGAGAATTACCATCAAATGTGGAATGGTGATGTGAACCCTTTACTTATTTTAATGTGATATTATTGTGGTATTATGAGAAAAGGGATCTCCGCAAAGCCATAACTCTGTAAGTGTCCTTTTTTACCTCTCTTACTTCTTCTTTGTTGACTTTTATTTTCTCCCTAATTCGATAACTTAGTTTTCATTTTCCATCCAAGCTTAATATCATCCTCCACTTTAGCTTTTTTCCTACTAAATACAACGAGAATGTTACGACTCTAGCATAAACAATCAAAGGAACAAACTATAAATAATAATAATAACTATGTAATAAGTAAGGAATAGAGCTTGGGTTGCCAAGAAACGCTTCTTTAAAGTCATTAGCTAGACTATGTGCCGCTATTAATCTAGGACAGCAAGTTCAAGGCTTCTTTAGTAGTGGAAAAATCATCTACTTAGTGCTTGATGCGATGTCCATTAACCTTGAGATTCCTTTGTTTGGTGGTTTAATTCAACTATACCGTAGGAAAACGCTTAGGATACCGTGAAAGGTCTGGACCATCTTGATTTCAATTTTCTTGGAAAGAGTTTAAGTCTGAAATTGTACAAGAACACTTGATCTCCCACTCTGAAAATTCGTTGTCTACTTAGTACCACAGCATTGTCCCTTCTGTGTAAATGGATGCATTTTCATATGCTTCTCTTCTGAATTCTTCCAATTTATGAAGCTATAGTATTCTTGTTTCTCTAGCCTTCTCTAGGTCCATGTTCAACTACTTCAATACCCAATATACTTTGTGCTCAAACTCAACGGCAGGGGACATACTTTCCCAAATACTATTCGGTATGGCGACATTCTAATCAGCGTCTTATAAACGATATGATAGGCTCGCAAAGCATCGAATCTTTTCGAGATGCATTCATCGTGAATTCTAGAATTCTTTTCAACCGTCTGTTAGAAGTTTCAACATGTCTACTCTTTGAGGGTGATAACGTGTGGCAATTTGATGTTGTGCCCCGTAGTTATAAAGTACTGCCTAGAATAATCGATTGCGGAAGTGAGTTCCACCATCATTTATGATGGATCTTGGTGATCCATAGAGGTTGAAAATATGTTTCTTTATAAAATCTACCACCATCCTTGCATCATTGGTGGGCAACGCCTTGGCTTCCACCCATTTGGAGACATAGTCCACTGCTACTATGATATATCGATTATTATAGGACGACAGAAAAGATCCCATAAAATCAACTCCCCATGCATTCGTGACTGGTCAATATGTTACCTATCATTTGACACTTATCACATGATCTACAAAAACTGTTGCGGTCCTTAAATAATGTTGGCCAAAAAAACCCGTATTGAAGCACCTTCACTATTGTTTTAGTGGAGCCAAAGTGTCCTTCATAAGCTGAGCTTTGGCTCGTGGGACGAGCCGAGCTTTAGCTCGCAAGCTCGCCGATTTTTTATTATTATTATTTTTTTCAAGATAAACTGTTAAAAAAATAAAAAAAAAAACCCTTCAAATTTGACAAGCCCAGCTGGCTCGGCTCGAGTTCGGGCTCGTCTTTTGATGAGCCCGAGCAGCTCACGAGCCGTATTTTGAGCGGTCAAGCGACGAGCCACTCGGCCCATTAGACGAGCCCGAGCAGCTCACGAGCCGAATTTTGACGAGCCGAGTGATCAAGCCGACGAGCCACTCGATCTGTTTGGCACATCTACCAATACGAGGCAATTATGGCAAAATTTATTATGAAATTTTGGTGACATTTCGATTATACACATGCCTCCTCTTCATTGGACCATTCTATACCACATAACTGTACGAAGTAACGATGCATATAAACCAATAGTAAGGCTAGCTTTGTTGCAAACATTTTTCCCAAATGAAGGGTTCAGATAAGAGCCAGAGTAACCAAACTTCTAAAAAGAAAAGGAAATTAACACGTTTGAGCCCTATTTTTTAATAATAAATATTGTAAAAAAATTATTTTTATTTTTATTTTTTAATATATAGTTAAAGTGTAAGAGAAAGTTTTGAATTTACATGAAAATTTATTTTATTAAAATTAAAATAAAATGAAAAATAAATATTACGTAATGGAGGCTATGGAGATCAAATATAGACCAAGTAAATTTAACAAATAACATGATCAATGAAAATTCATACATGTTTAACAACGCCAATAATCGATTTCATTCAGTTAGTAGAAACACCTGTGGGGACGGGGGCAAACCTATTAGCGCCCCGGAGAAATTTTCTCCATTTAAACCACCTTACACTAAAAGATGAGAAAAACTTAGCCTCGTTTTCAAATCCCAACGTGCGGGAGAAATGAAGGACAAACTCGAGGAACGATAAATAGCTTAATGTCCCTGGTTTTCTTTACCATCTGTTATTCTTGCTTGTTGATGAGGAGTTACAGGTGCTACTGAAGAGCTTCTTGTGTCTTTGTCAACAACGAACTCATTTGGCTGATCCAAATTCCTTTCTTTCAAAGGATTGTTATTTGGGAAAGCGGAGCGCATTGCTCTTGGTAACTTCAAAGGAATATTAGCCTCAATATTACTTTCTAATTTAACCGGGTCTTCAGCTTCTGATGTTGTAGGTGGGATAGCAGGGACAAGTTGAATAACTGACTTGTGCCAATTTTTCCTCTTTTTGGGTTTTGGTGCATTTGATTTTGCCTGCAAGTTAACACCGTTCATTTGGGATAGCTAATTATGGGAAGAACTTTGGAAATTGCAATCAAACAAATCCATTAAAAATTTTGTAAAAGGTAGAGCAATAGTGAACTAGACTAACCAGGTTATTCCCGATGTCGGATAAAGGCTTCCTTGCAGCCCCGCCATCATTTGTGATGACAGACTTCTCAGATAAAGCACTCTGAAGTAACTTTGCTCCTTCCGCAGAAAGAACGTGGCTTTTCTCAGTTTCAGTTGTCATTGATAAATTTCCAAAAGCTTCAACAAATTCTCGTTGCTCAGACCCTTTCCTAGAAGCTTCCTCTGTGTTGCTGCATTTTGTGGGATCACAGCTACAAGATGATCCACAACTACCCTCTGCAGTTCGACATTCACATCTCATTGTCTTGCATGAAGAATATTTACTGCATGAGCAGCAGATTCCCTCTTTTGAGGCCACGAATTCTTGTTCTTTTACGTTCAACTCTAGTTCAAGATGATTATCAATTTTAAACTGCTTTTTCCTAGCTTGGCGCCTTTTTCTTTCTTTAGTACGTACCCACTCAGCGTCATCATCGCTATAGATATCAGAATCCTCTGGCTGAAGATCGTCATCAGATGTGTCCATATCTTCTAACAACTCGTAATTATACCCTCCGCCGCTGAAAACAATGGAGTTCTGAGATCCCTAAGAAAAAAACCATCAATTATTTACTGTTGGTTATATCTAAATTGAGTTTGCAAAAAATATGCATAAAGGGGCCACACAAATGATGTTGTAAGAGCAAACCTTTGGCCGCAAGTCATAAGCATGACCTTCACTGTCATTGAGCACATGAGTTTCAGAACTTTTAGTCATTTCTCTCGATTGTCTCTTTGAAGTTAACTTCTAACAGACATTCAAAGAAAAATTGAAGAAAATATCAACGTCAGAAATAGAAAAATCTATAATCCTGAGTATAGGGGAATAGGGATCATGAGAGAAACAAAAGAAGTTAAGCAGCAAATTAGCATGCGATAGAACAAATGTTAACTGGTTACACAAACCAATAAAATATGTATTAGTTCATTTTCCTGGTCTAGTGATCTTATTCATATGTATTGACAAGCTCTCGTATAGATGAAAATGCACTAACCATTAACTTCTCCTGACGACAGAGTTCCGCCTTTTGCACTTCCAGCTGTCTAACCAAATTGACTATTTTTTCTTTCAAATCTCTGATTTCACAATCCTTCTCTCTGCAGTTGACTTCTATATCCCTTAGCTGGCATCTTTTAGAAATTGAAGAGGGTGGTGTTGTCAGATAAAAATAAATATATAAATTTGAAAAGTGCAAGTGCATTTATGGAAAGCTTTCAACTCTTGAAGAAACGACTACCTGGAGGAGGATGTAAGGTTGAAAAGGAAGTTCATGATATTTTTTGCTTCAGCAAGGGAACGAACATAGTTCCACCTTCCTCTGCCATTAAATGCTCGTTCACGCTCCTCTGCTTCTGATAATTGAGATGACATAGAAATAAGGGTACTCGATGCAGTAGCTACCATGTTTTCAAGAGCAACAATTCTTGAATTTCTAGCACAAGGAGACATTGTCTGTTGGCCTTCACTGCAATAGATACCCATCAGATTAAGTGTTTTAGCCAACTGATGTCATATAGTCAGTAAGACAAGACACTGAACAGAGAAAAACAAATGAACCTGAAATATTCAGCATTATAATTTCAGACCTCAAGTGCTTCTGCTTTTGAAGTTGTGCTTCATCCCTCAGTTCTGCAAGCTCTTTAGCCATTCTAGTCCTCCTATTGTTGCAAAGTTATTCTTATCAAATTGAAAACATAAATAATTCTTGCAACAGGTCGAACAATAATTCCACCTTTTAAGAAAGAAAATGAGAGCAATAACAAAAAATTGTAGTAATGTAGCCTTTGTTTGGTCAGAAATATTGATACCCTATTTCATCACTCATTATAAGTTACCTATCTACTGGTGTAATGCCTAGTAAATGAGATGAGGAATAGATGTGAATTTTTCGAAATGAGAATAGAAAATTAAACCGGTGATAGCTTCCCAAAAGCAACACTATCATTTAGCATTTCACATGGCGAATGAGGAAGACATGAAAGTCATAATGGCAGATCCTATGGGAAGAATGGCACAGAAGAGGTAGGAACTTATTCTCTTTGGTAGAAACTTCCTGCCAGTTATGATGACTGCATCATATTACAATGAACGTTCATAGACCGCCAAGTACCCATTAGTACTACAAGTTCGGAGAAGAAATGTGGCATTGAAATTAGTATAAAATTCTTCTTGAACGTTTGATCCCTGTTGGCATTTATCCAAAGTGATTTTGGAGTACCTCTCGAAAATGATTGTTACAAATTATAAACACTATAGCCAAAAGTTTAACTAAAATAATAACTTTTAGGTTACTAATTTGGAATAAAATGGAACCTATCTGTGTTGAGGGGAGTATTAGGATGTGAACCGGAAGCTGCAGGGAAGTTTCTTGTCTGTGAAGTAGAATGATTGTTTCAGGGTTTTCAATGTTGGCACTCTTTGTCAAGCTCATGAGCATTGTCCAAGGAAAGGGGTACAATAAAAGGGTATAAGGAAGAGATGTATGAGTCCACATGTATAATTGACAATTCGTGTATAGTTCTCAAAATTTTCAATATTTAGGTCTCATGGTATGTAATATCATAGTGGGGCAAGTAGACACAAAGGATAACAATAATGAACAAATATAGAAGGCATAAGGATGACATAATGCAACTGAATATCATCAATATGGATGTGATCATATTTCGCAATTTCGGATAATTTCATAGCCAAACTAACAAGTAGATAAAGCAGACCTACATTATCTATGACATTAAATTAGATGAAACTGCTACTACAAGTAATGGCAAACTGTAAATACGACTAACTTAATACTTATTCCTAAATATATATTTCTTCTGTCAGAATTTGAATAGATAAATAAAATGTTAAATGAAGAGATTATTTTATTTTACTGCAAAAACAATAAGATAACAGTGCATATCAAACTTTACTTTAGTATAAATTATCTAAATCCACGTGGGGAGTCAACATGAAAATGTATTTAACTGCAGGTACATCCTTGTAATTTCAAATTGGGCAAGAACTCTCATCTTTATGACAAAATAGAAGTGAGGTTTCCATGCTCCATCCAAGAATTGATCAAAAAATGAAAGGTAAAGAAATTAAATTTCAAAACAAACATAATAGTTAAACCTACTTTAAAAATCGAAGTAGAGAATAATCTAAATTAATAAAATCTCATCCACAACACATACCCAAAAGAAAAAAAAAGTATTGGTGAACTTGTGTTGCTCTCAGGTTCATGGCAATGGGAAAAGTTAAGGGCATGTTCTCTTTTCAGGCCATTTTTAGTTTTCAGTTTTCTAAAACACTGAAAACATGTTTACTTACCTATTTTCATAAACGGATTTAAAATTTACAAAGAAAATGAAAAACGCAAAAAAGTCATTTTGGCTGTTTTCAGTTAAAACCAAGCAAAAGTTCATTTTTATTATTAAAAATAATTTTTCAATATGACAAAAAGAACGCGTTTTCAGCAATCTCAAAATGAACACTCAAAACACAAAACTCAAAATGAATTCAAAACTACAAATTAAACTGAAATACGAAGAAAACAGCCCATAAATGGTCCTAAGTGCTAATGAATTATTGAAAACTTACTCTTCTTTTTGTCGCTCATATTCTAATCGAACTTCATGTAACCGAATAGTAACCTCAAGTTCATCCTCAATTGCCTGCATTAGTCTCTTCAAATAAACAAAAATGTGTTACTTAAGAAATAACTGGATAACAAATCCAACAAGAACATTAATAAAAAATCGTGTATCTGTAGAACTCTTCCATTCGTCACTCGTGTCAATAAAAATTGAGGATACCACCCATTTTTGGAGTTACGGCTGAACAAAACTTCCAAACCGAATCGAACTCGTTCCGAACTAAACTGAATCGAGCGATTCTTCATACATATGTTAAACATCCGAACGGATATCTAAATCGAGAACCGATGGATTCGGTTCGATTCTTGGTTCTAGAGCAAGAACTGAATATCCCTAATTTTTTATCTTAAATAAATCAAATTATTTTATTTTTTTCTAAATAAATTTGTTAACTAATTAATTTAACCCAAACCCAAAATATGATTTTCCTATTTTTAATTTCCAACCCGAAGTCCAATTAATCAAATTGACCTAAATTTTACTCAAATATCTTGCTTTTAACGTAGTGTTGTTTCTGTCGTTCCGGAGAAATCAAATTGGAAGTCTCTCTTTACTATTATGAGTTCGCTATCTTCCCCTTCCTGTGATTTTAGCCAAATCTATGAAGAACTCAATAAAAAGAAGAGCAAAAAATATCACGGGGTTGGACTACGTTATTTTATAAGAGCTAAAATTGAACATAGCATTAGTTGAATTAATGTAGCATTGTAGTAAATATTAAAAAATAATAATTATTGCACAAAACCCGAGAACCAAATGGAATTAAACCGAACCCTAACGGTTCCATAATTAAATTTAGACTCGACGGTTCCACTTACTAAATACCCGAAAATTCGGATTCGGTAAAACCGAACCGGACTACATCCAGCCCTATTTGGAGTGTCCTGTGATGATCTAGGTCTGTGCCCAAGCCGTTAACTCATACGTAATGTCCACTTTGGAAAAGTCTGTACCCACTCTACTTCTCAAGGCTTTCTATCGCGTCCCTAGGATTCAAATCGTTGACCTCCTGCTTTATGAAAGACTTAAATTGAATCTTAATACCAAGGATTTGTATCCAAGAGATACGATATAAAGCCATGAGGGGTAAAATGAGATCGGGGTCTCCAAAGCAGACAATACGTATAACGTCTTAAGCACAGGCCCGAGTGGTTACAATCCTACTTTCACACATTTCACGAGATATTTCACCATCAAAGGTTTAGTACTCTTTACAATCATTGTCCTTGAATATCTTGTAACAATCAAAATACAAGACAACTTACCTCCTAGAGCAAGTACTACACATCTATATTTCATATATGCTAAAACTATATCATATACCTAGCAAGCCCCTCCAGTAGAGATGAATACCTGAATTCCAAGACCATTTTTATTTCCACCACCTGCAAGGATGCAAAAGAAATGAGATATAAAAACTTATATTATAGACATCCAACAAAGCATAAAAGTATCGTAATCCAACCAAGTGTTTCACGCGAAGCTTGTCGAGATTCTAGCAATTCTTTGAGTCGTTTAGAAGCCATAGAAGCTTCTTCAGTCTTTCGTTGTAAAACCTGAAATATCAATGTATATAAAGTGAAACATATAAATAAATAGTTAGAGAAGTGAGAATTTTTTACTAGATATCAACTTACCATCTTTTGCCTCTGATTCAATGCCATAAGCTTATGCATTTCATACTCATTCCTTCTTCCCTCTTTTTTTAGCTACAACGAATGCATCCGTAAAAAATTTAGTACATTCAAACAATATGTTGCACAAGGCAATTGGTATAACATATTTTAACACGCTTTCAACCACTTTTTCGCTTTTTTGGTTGAGGTTATATTCTATGAACAATTTATTTAATGGAGCAGAAGGCATAAATTTTTGTAACTGGTCATGAAACACCTTAACTTAATATTCTAATAATGGTTTGAAAAACTATTTGAGGCTTATGCTTGGAATCCCACCTCACATTAAGATATCATAAAGCACCTCAAATCATGCATCTTAAATGCCATTTGTGAGGCTCGCTCATGATTAAGCCTCAAGCTAACTTAGGTATCCACTCATTTTCCTTACATTTTTCAAACATTTAGCCCCTGTTTTTTCCATATTAAAATTTTCATTCTCATTCTTCTACTCATTTTCAACCACACATTCTTCAATAAAATAATATTTTCCGTCACATCAATAACTTTTCCATCTTTGTCAAGCACACATTCTCCATCAATCTACTATTCCAAAATACATTCTTCCAAAATAATGTGGTTCAAACATACCCTTAATAATTGACCTTGGCCTTTCAAGTTATAACCTAAAATGTTTTATGGTTTCTTTTGAATTTTCTTTTATCTACCTACATAGAAGGAAAATGAGAAAGATAATATGCCATTTCAATTAGAGGAAGATAACAAAGAATGAAAATGCACTTATAATGAGGATGATGATGATGTTACTAATTATTCCCTAAAAGATCATGTTAGTAGTGATAATATAAGAAATTCTTGAGTTGTCTTTACTTTTAGTAATAGATTATGGTATAGTCAAATGATTACTAATCTGAGAATTTAAAATTATCAATTTTGTTAATTAGGTTTATTATGTAATTTTTTAAAAGGGTTTATTATGAGAATATTTTGAATTTTTATATTCTTTCAAGGGTGTGTTTGAGCCACATTATTTTGAAAGAATGTATTTTGGAATAGTAAATTGATGGAGAATGTGTATTTGAAAAAAAAAAGTTATTGATGTGGTGGAAAATATTATTTTATTGAAAAATGTTTGGTTGAAAATGAGTAGAAGAATTAGAATGAAAATTTTAATGTGGCTCAAACAAAGGCTAAATTCTTTCAATGTTTATATCTCAAGGCTTATGCCTCGAGGCCTACGCATGGTTACCCAATTAAGCATTTTTAAAATGGAATCTAGTTATTAAAAATTTAAACACACTGAAGAGCAAAAATTAATTATGAAAGAACTTCAGCATTTGAGAGTGAACTAATTTATAATATCGTTTTAGATAGCATTATACGAGGTTTAGACCTTGAGACATACCTTACATGAGGCTTCACTTAACACCTCAAATCTTAACATTTGCTAAGGCTTGTGCCTCAAGGACAATTCACTAGCCTAAATTTTATAGCCAATAATGCTTTACTAGTTTCCTTGTTTTGTCTTTCTGCCTTTACTTGGAAGAGAAAGACAAAGGGAAAGGCACCATAGTAATATGCAATACCTGAAGAACTTCCTTTTCTCGAGATGCTTTCCATAACCTGAATTGTTCAGATTCTTGCTTTATCTTTTGTTGTAATTGAACCTTGACACAGAAGAGAAAGTCAGAACAAAAGAGACTATTTCTTTAGTGACCAAGTTTAAAATACCACATAGTAGAACCTTTTGTGTCTTTATTCTATGAATCTCGTCTTGTAGTCTTTTGGCAGCCTCCTCACTTTTTTGTTTATGTCTTAAGAGTTGAGATTGAGTATCTTGTTTCTTCTTCAGCGCAGCTACCTACAGAGAAATGAAGTTATTCACCAGAAAATTCTTAATCAAAATGGAATTTGTGTGAAGATTTACCTGGGTTTCAAGGATATTAAGCTTTTGAAGATACTCTTCCTTCAACTTTTGAGCACTATCGTCAGAGTTGGATGATATATTTGCAAGATTGTGCCTAAGTTCTTCAATCTCCTTCTACAATAAACTACGATATTCATGGAAAAATACTTGAATTGAAATAACTTAGTTCATAGTATCATAATATAAAATTTACCTGCAAACCCCTCTTTTCTAGTTCCAAATCTTGAACTTTCTTCTCATAATGCTGCTTAAGGACACAAGTGTCGACACTTGTAAACCGCTTCATTTCAGCCTTTCACATGTGAGAGGACGAAAGATAGAATGAGGGAATGATAAGATTAAGTAAATTGTAGAATATGGATTTGATTTTCGTTAACCCATTGTGATACATGAAAAGTGAAGACATGGAAAAAATCTTACAAAAAAATTATATGGTTTTGATTGGTCATAACTTTGTTCTCACATGGATATTAACATATGAATAAAAGTTAGAATTTGGAATTTGTGAACTCCTATAATATAATTAATGATATTTAAGGTCAAAAAATATCAAGTATTTATGAATATGATGAAGAAAAGATGCTAAGAAAAAGCATTGATCTAATTTTGGAGTATAAGTTCATGAGACTGATCATTTCTCTATTAACTTCTTTTCAATATGTAAGTTCCAAGAGAACCCAAAACACACTTTTGTTTGACCTCTTTTTTTATAACTAGATCCCAATAAAATCTGTCTACCTCCTTCTGTTCAAGTCTTTTGTCCAATTCTTGTAGTTCTTTATCCAATTGTTCTTGAAGAGAAGAATGCTCTTGCTCTTTCTCCACATCTTCAGCCTCCCCTACACAAGGTCAAGAGTCATGATAGTGAATATCACTCACAAAGGACTTCATAGTGTACAGAAACAAAAGAAACTACACAAGAAAAGCTTCAAATTTTTTATTTTTTTTATATGAAGGAAACACATAACCAATATTTAATCTGAAGAGCTTATACCAAAGCAACCTGGCATAAAATCAAAAGTCTTTGGCACCCATTAATTTTTTTAAAAATTTTCTCTTTCTTAATTATAACCACACATTCTCCGAATAAAATAATACTACACAAAAATCTAAATTTTTTCATTACTTTTCAACCATACATTCTTCCATCAATCACTATTTCAAAATTTATAATTTCCCAAAAATGGGTGTCAAACACATGCTAAATCTACAAATGCTGGTAGTAGCCTACCATTTGTTTCAACATTTTTTATATCAGAATCCATGATATAGGAATTTCCCGATTGAAGTCCATCATCTTCCAAGCCAAGATAATTAGAAGCATAATCCTTATTTCTTGACCTGTTCAAATTTTTCAATCGTTGCACCTCTCCCTCTAGCTCTTGAATTTTTGAGACATAAGTTTTCACCAAATTAAAATCCTGGGGGAAAAGAAAATAAATAAATCCTCAATACCAGTAGTTCACCAAAATAATTCAATTAGATCCAAATGACGACAGGTCCAAGCAGTCACAAAATCAAACCTTCTCCGAATTAGAGTCAATCTCATTCCAATTTTTCCAATTTTGAGATGATTCGATTTTAATAAGCAGCCCATCCCTTTCCACCTATTATTACATAAATTTAAACTGGATTAATCCAAGACACATAATCGCAGTATATTAATCCACAACAAGTTTTTAAAGAAGCCACCTAAATAAGACCAACCTGTGCATCAAAAGTACGCTGTTTTAGAAGCTCATTATTGATTCTACATTGTTGAAGTTCCGTCTTTAGTTCATCATTGCTTGCTTCTAGCAAAGAAATTTTGTGCTTAAGCATCTACATACAAAAAATTTGGTGTAAATGTCTTAAAATAACATATAATGATTAAAAAGAAATATCAACAAATATTAACTACTTGGTTCGAGTAATCAAGAGTGCTAAAAAGGACCAAAGGAAACCAACTAGATTCTTCACACAAATAAAATGGACACCCCAATCAATACCTTAGTGCTAATTGTCAATACTAAGAATATCTCAACTTGTGGTATCTTCAATATCAAATTGAGTTTATATTTATACAATACATGTGAACTTCAATTGTTGTAAATGAGCCAGACTTAATGGCGACCAATATACCCGAACTTTTTCAATTGGTGAAGTGGAATCTCCACGAAAGCAAAGCAACTCTGCCTGCAACTGTTCAATTTGACTCCGCATCATTTGCATCTGAGCTGCCATCGGATCACAGTTGATCTACAAATTGAAAGAAATGAAATACGACTATGTAAGAAACTTGTATTTCTTTTTTTTTTTTTTGGATTTATAGCGTAATAAATTACAAGGTTGTGTTACAAATTCTTACGATTGCTTTGTTTTGAATGTTACGTACACGATTTGCATATTTTAATGTGTTTAGTGTCTCTTGTGCATTCACATCAGCGGGGCTAACACAAGCTGCAAACAAGAAAGTATATTGAAACACGATAAGACCAGTTTTGAAAAAATAAACATGAGATGTCAATCATGATAACATTTCACACAGATTATGATTGTCTATAATAATTCCACTTCCTCTGCCTACTAATGAAATGAGAATATTCAAAGAGCATACCAATCATAACTGTTTTGCTGTTTCCTCCGAGGGAATCCTGAACGGCACGAAGTTATAAACTACTGCTTAGTATAATAAACAAAATTTCTTACTAAAATAATGTGGAAATACATGGTAATAAAATATTTATCACCACACAAGTGGAAATAAAAGTATAATAATCTTATGAACACAGATTATTATTTTGAAACTTGTAATGCCCTCTATATTAATGTAACTTCAAAATAAAAAATATTTTAAAAGCATGTGCTAAGAAATTTGAGCCATCACTCGTCTTTATTTTTTAATAATCAATGCAGTTGCTTCTTGGATCTTGTTTAGGTTAACAAAATCATCCCTCTTCATGACTATCTTTTCCTCCGATTGAAAAGGCAAATGACTTGCTAGTTTCTTGAAACTGGGTAAATGGGTCATAATGCCAAAAGCATCAAAATATAATGCACATATCCGTTCGGATCATCTCATTCCTAATGTCTAATAGTTTCAGTTAATCTGCTAGGATCATCACAGCTTTACTAATAATTGTAATAATATAAACTAGCTTATGAAACGTGACGTTGTAGTAGAATAATCCCGGGAAAATAATTTTCCCTATGCATTGAAATTGATTCTTCATACATGTATTTTTTTTCTATTGGAGAAAGGGTGGACGGGAGGAAGTTTAGTTCCTTACCTGCAATAAACGTGTTAACTTGCTGTCTCGATAAGGAATATGACCTCCTTTTCGCTTTTTGTCATCGCCCAAGGCATTTATGACGTTACCAAGAGCAAGCAATCCCTTGTTAATGTGAATGCCTAGACCACAGGAAACCAGAAAATGGAAATTTGATTCAAACTTTTCAAAGATCAAGAAATACCAAACAACATAGAAAAAATTAATGAACATAAATAGCATTACCTTCACGTAAGCGTGTTCCATCTGCACCTGTTCGTTTTGCAAGCTCGGATCCCGCAAGGTCAACCAAATGTAGTTTAGCAGTCAAAATATCATCCCCCACATCATCTTCAACTAAAGACTTAGTTATTCTCTTTTGCTCAATAGATATTGTGAAGATGGCATGTGAACGACTATGTTGACAAATAAAGTGTAGCAGAAAGCATAATTACAGAAATTCAAATGATAAAAGGGAAAAAAATGCACTGGTACTATGTGTTTACGAACATAATAATAATGGGAAGATTCTTTATTATGAAACAAATGCTTCAGAAAAGAGAACACCAAAATCAAAATTAAGTCATAAGCTTCCATCAAATTTCCTAATAATAAATGAGTCATTAGACATGACCGCTACCATTTTCTAAGGGAACAAAAGGAATGGAAAGGAGAGTTGAGTTCATTTTTTGTTTCTTTTCAACAAGACATATTTACACTTGAAAAAGTTCATGATTCTTGTCAATATATGGAACCAAAAAAACCACATATGAGCACACCAAGATTGAGTACCTCCACTTAAATTATCGTTGAGGTGTCCAAAAAATCCTACCTTGACTGACTATTCATATTTGTGCTTCCAGTGGCACGAGATACCGAACCCTGCAATAAGTATGATGCCATCTCATCTTTCGTCTTGACCTCTGCCTCTCTTACTCCGGCAAGTGTAATCCCTCCACTCACTGTTTCTCGAATTTGAATGGGAACTCTTGCAGGACAAGTAGACTTCACAACTGGTGGCACATCACTTCTGGACAGAGATGGCATGTTTGGATCCAGCAAATCAAACACATCTTCCTTAAAAATCTGCAAAATTATAACATAAACGATAACCATAAAGGATCAAATAAAACAAAGGTTGGAATTCATAACTTCACAACTGATACCTCAATGAAAGATACTCTGATCAAAAACTCTTTGGACTCTTTCATAGCCTCCACTTTCGAGAAAATGGCATCCATTACTTTGGGAATGACACCATTTTGATGCTCTTCTCCATGATAATTTGTACCCATTGTGTAAGTTTTTCCTGACCCGGTCTAAGACACAATAACCAAGTATAATACATGAGTTTGCATGTTAACTTAAACTTCCGAGTGCAACACATAGATGGAACTAATATTAGAAGTGAGAATAAGGGATATTTGCACCCCAAAACGCACTTTCTTGAATGACTTCTTCAAGCACAAAACTGTAAAATGATAATAAATATGACCTGGCCATAGGCAAGCACTGTGCCATTGTAGCCATGGAAGAGAGCGTCAACAAGTGGAGCAACACATTCATCAAATATGCGCCAACATGGATACCCCCCACTACCAAAAATGTAATCAAACGTGAAGGAGTGCGATCCAATCTGGACCTGTTCATGCATCCAGAAGCACCAAAGGCTCATCAAAAGGTTCAACTTGTAAATCAATGTTCAAACCCATCGCCTCACATATAAAACTTAATGCAGGAAATCTTGGAAAAACATTAGTTGAATGACTACCTGACTTTCAGCTGGGAACACGGAGATGCAGTCAGTACATCCTACAAGAAGCTCAGATGTAACCAGTGGTCTAATATTCACAGCAACTCTTACACATTGCGAAGAGTCCTTGTTATCAGAGTTATCCATCTCCATTCTCAATCAATCAGTACCAAGACAACAAATTAAAATCCCTAGCTTCAGAAATATTAACAGAGAAAAAAATTAGGGATTATCATTCCATCTTTCAAGAAAAAATGAATCAGATTCCAAAAGTTAGGGTTTCATAAACCACGTTTCAATAATATACAAAGATCTGCCAAAAAACGAAAAACTAGAATGAACAGAATCCGTTATATAGACAAGCATATAACGGCTCAATGAATGTACAAAATGAAAAGGAAAGAAAAACGTTACCTAAATTGGAGGCGGGTGATTTCGTTTTGAGCTGATGCTGGAAACAGAGATTTCGAATGTAGTGATTGTTGAAAATTTTGAATGTGGAATCCAGAGAGATGATAGAAAATGGCAGAAAATGCAATTATTGGAGAAAAGGCGCACAGGTTCGAATTCAAATCAATTGAAGAAGTTGGCACGTGCGAGACCAAGGCTTTTGTTCTATTTTGTTTTATTTTTAAAGGGGTGTTTGATGAATATTATTGAGAAAATAATATATTTTAAATAATGATATTAAAAAATAAGAAAATTTATTAATGTGATGAAAAATATTATTTTATTGAAAAATGTGTGGTTGAAAATGAGTTTTGAAAAATGTGTCAAATGCGGACTAAGTCTGAACCATGAAAGCATAATTTATTAGGTCAAATTTAGAGTCATTATAACCACTCAATTTCGTATAACGTTTTACCATGGTCATCCAACTTCTTTTCATAACTAATTTTAATAGGGGTAAAATGATAATTTTACATTATATATAACATAATATAAAAATATAAACTTATTTTTGAAAAAAAAAAGTTATTTAAAAAAAAAGATACCTTAAAATGTAAAATAAAATAAAAACTTATTTTAAAATAAACTTTACTTAGAAAATAAAATAAAACAAAAATTTATTTCAAGGAAAACGTTCCTTCAAAAAATAAAATAGAATAAAAAATTATTTAAAAACAATTAAATAAAATAAAAATTTATTTTAAAAAGTTACATAAAAATAAAATAAAATAAAAACTTATTTTAAAAAACTTTTATTTTTGTTTTTTAAAATTTATTTTATATATATAATGTAAATTTATCATTCTACCTCTTTTAAAATTAGTGAAAATGGTTAAAAGAAATTGGATAGCCATGGTAAAACATTATATGAAATTGGGTGTTCATAGTGAAATAAAATCAAATTGAATGACCATGATGAAACAAAACCAAATTGGATGGTTATGGTAACACTAAATATAAAGTTGGGTGTCAATGATAGATTTAACCCTAATTTATTAACCCGATTTAATACAGATATAGTCCCATGGTTTAGTTTAAAATTAGATTGAAAATTAAATTTTGATAATAGAATGTGAGATTGAAACGTTAATAAAATTTAAGAATCTCATAAAATATATAATTAAAAATGAATTTTAAAATAAAAGAATTTTAGAAAAATGGGCCAAATCAAGACATTATTTCCCACATAATACCTAAAGGGAAATGAATGGAGTCATTCTGAACTTCTTGATATCTTGTATTTGTTGCAAAAAGTAAATATGTACTTGAACTTTCGAGATTCCTTTAATGATCAAGACAAATAGTTTACAAATTAGGATGATTAATCAAATTAAGCCTTCGTTCGGGGAAGAATTTATAAATGATTTATTTTATAAATAGATAGAATTGAGTGATGGATAAGTGATAGCATTTGTAGGTAAATTGAAATATATGGTTAAAATACTAAACTCATATTTGGTATGGGATTAAAATCAATTTTTTAGTAAATTTTTATAGAAGTTGATAAAATGTGTAATTGAAAAATTGTAGAACTCATAAAATATGTTATTGAAATAAATTATTAATGTTGACTTAAATTAATATTTAGATTTTAATCGGTAGGGCTAAATTGCATAACTGTCGTTACACAAATCAAAATAAATAAATTACATATGTTACATGCAAATATAGATAATATATGAATTAAGAAGGAACCTAAAAGTGCATTGGCTAAGTAACGGAGGCGAGGAGTGGCGACCACTCCAGCAATATTTTTAAAAATTTCTAAAATTATATATAAGATTAAAAAAATAATGTGTACATATAGGGTGTGTTTGACCCACATTATTTTGGAAGAATGTATTCTGGAATAGTAGATTTATGGAGAATGTGTGGTTGAAAAAGAAAGAAAAGTTACTGATGTGATAGAAAATATTATTGTATTGAAGAATGTGTGGTTAAAAATGAGTAGAAGAATGAGAATGAAATTTTAATGAGTATCAAACAAGGCTATAATGAGATTTTTCTTCTTGTTTGAGCCCTATTTTTGAACAACATAAGTTTTGTAATAGTGTTTTTTTTTTTTTTAGATTATGTGGTTAAAAGGTAAAAAAAATATATTGAATTTATGTGCAAAATTATTTTATTTGAAAAATATATTGTTGAAAATGAGTTTAAAAATAAATGATTTTTTATAGAATGGGATCCAAACAAGTGCTTTGAGTCGTACCTTTTTTTGAGGAAAAAGAAAAAAGCAGTCACATTTATGGGGAAAATTAGCAAAATGGCCACTTCGACATGTTGTTTGGGTTCCATTTTAATGAGATTTTGAAAAAAAAATGTATTTTAGAATAGTAATTTTTTGAAGAATACGTGGTTAAAACGTAAAGAAAAGTTTTAAATTTACGTGTAACATTATTATGTTGAAAAATGTGGTTGAAAATAGGGGTGAGCAAAAAAATCGAAATCCAATCAAACTAATTCGGGACGATTTGGGTTGGTTTGAACCAATAAATTAGTTTGGTTCAATTAATTTTAACCATAAAAAAGTCAGGTTAAGCGGGTTACGGTTTAAGCAACAATTCCATCAGTTAACTAGCCCAACCCACTAATGCATTTTTTATTTTAAAAATATGAAAAAAAAAAAAAGCATAAATATAAATCTTTCTCAAATAATTTGTTTACCATCTACTTTTATTCTATCAAAATTCCAAATTTCAAAAGAAAAGAATAGCGGAGAGAATAATTGATTGTTGTAAATTTCAAATTTTGATTGTAGCCTTACTTTTCATTTTGATGTAATTGCTTTTTTGATGTATATTAGATATATATGATGGTTTTAGGAAAATTAATCATTTACCATTTATATTAAATAAATTATTGATACGCGCTCACAAAAAAAAAATATAGGTAAATAAATGTTCTAATCCAAAATAGGTAAATAATTTTATTTTTTTAAAACCTGGATCAATGTCGAAATTGACTAATCAAACCAAACCCTAAACCGACTTGGTTTGGTTGGTTTGGTTTTAACAATTGGATTGGGTTGGGTTGGGTTGGAATTTACCCAAATAGACCAAGTCGATTTCAATTTCGGGTTGGACTCGAAACAAATTCAACACAAACCATACTCAGACCTAGTTGAAAATGAGTTTTGAAAAAAAAATATAATTTTGATTTAATGGAAGCCCAAACAAGGGCCAAGTTTATTAAGCCCTTATTTGGTAGATATTAAAATTGGTTTTTCGTAGGTTTTGATAAAAGTAGATGAAATGTGTAATTGAAAAGTTGTGGATCATATGAAATATGTCGTTAAAAATAATTGTTGATTTTGATTTGAAATTTTAATTGAATTTTAATCCAAAACAATCAATGGCTAAATGTCAGGTTCACTTTCTTCTTTTAAAACATATCATATATGACATATTTGGTATGTGCACAATTTTTTAGACAATTTCACACTTGAGAAAGTGCACGCTTTCACATAAGATGAATGTTTTTCGACAATTGGCATTGTTCTAGACAGTTGTAATTGTCTTGAAGAACTTGATACGTGCAAATGTTCGCATAAAAGAAAGGTTTTCTTGATAATTTAAGAGTGCGTTAGGCAGTTGTAACTGTTGAAAATAAATGAATTGTCTTGAAAAACTTGACATCGTGCACATTCTTGACACTTTAGGAGTGAGCTAGACAATTAAAAGCGTTTCGAATGACAGAAATTAGGCACGCTTTTACCTAACAATACTGGAACGGAAGCAAGTATCAACAGAATCCTTTTGCCTAGATATTTTGCCAAATAATAATAATAATAATAATAATAATGTATCTACATGATGACAGCTTGCCAAAAATAATCGATTGTAAAAACATTGAAATAATGCATGCTATAAATCAATGCACGAAGGGATATCAATGGAGTTTAAGAATCAACACATCCAAAGTTCAAAGGTAGATCTAAATTGAGCCACTTGAACCTCATCGGATAGATTGGTGGTTAGGACATCATACGCACGAGTGTGCTCAAACTCAATCTTAAAGTTTCCTAAGGGTGAATGAACCGCAACTTTTTATCTTTCCTTGCGCATCGACTTTCAATCTCTTCACCTTGGCATCAAGCTTAGTTGTCTTCTTCCTTTTTAAGCCCCCATCTCTTCCTTAACATTTAAGGGTGGATATTTTAACCATAATTGAGCCACTTGAACCGAAATCGGAACCATAGCTTGGGATCCGATTCTAGAAAAAAAATTAAGAATTGGAATCAAAAAACGAGAACTAACTAGGTCTTATAAGATTCTTGGTTCTTAATTCTTGAACCAAAACCATGGATAACCGACTCTGGAACCAAATTTGTCATTTTTATAAGTTTTTTTTTTTTTTACTTTTTACGATTTATTCACCGTAATCCAATGACACGCTAGGATACAAAGGAAATGATAGATGAAAAAAAAAGGTCGAGAATGTTTATGCAATAGAATCGAATTTGTCTTTTTTGCAAGTGTTTATACTAGACTAGATGTAATTTTAATGAGTAGATTTTTTTCTTCTTTCTTTCATTTATATTCTATTTTAATTCAAATTTAAAATAAAAATTATTGTTATATTCCTTAAAATCGACATTTTATCAATAATAATGCTATGTAATTTCATTAGCTTTATAAAGCCCATGTTTGATAGCCATTTTTTGGAAGAATGAGTTTTTGAATAATAAATTTCCGAAGAATGTGTAATTAAAAAATAGAAATTTTTTTAATTTACATGAAAAATATTTTATTGTGAAAATGTGCGATTGAAAATGAGTATAAAAAAGGAATTTTAAAAGAATGGTTACCAAATAGGGGAACATTACACCCGAGTGCAAAAATCTAAAAGGTTGGAGATGTTGTAAATATAGTAATATTTATGAATGACTTTTATATTCTTGTAGCCCTAGATTTTATTATCAGTGTAGCCTTAATTATTCCTTATAAATATTGAGCTTTAGTTTTTAATAAAACACACAATCCTATTTATTTCTCTCATTTGTTCTCTTTTTCTATCTAGTTCATAACATATTATCTGCACAAAATCCTAGTCAGCGTTATCAAAATTTATTTCTCTTTTGCTTTCAAATTTTTAGTCAACTGAGATAGAACTTTTTTTTCTTCAATCAAAGAAAGATAAGAAATTGTAGCCAATTGAGTTTACAAAGAAACTTTTTTAATATGATGAATGAAAATGTAAGTATTCTTTTAACTTTAAATTATATAATAAATCGATATAGTTATTTCATCGGATATATCTATTTGACTATACCAATTTAACTTAGATAAATATTTGTTTGAATGTAATTTTTTCGTTCAATATTCCAGAAAAATATCGTATATTATTCTTGAAAGGAAAGAATCTAAATCAACATCCTGGAAAAAAAAATTGTAGTATTGAAAAAGGAATATTACGTCTATATATTTTGTTACTTTTGAAGAAGCACAATATAATTATTAAATTCTAAAAAAAAATTAATTGTAGATCCGATTATTTCAAATATTTTGTTGTTACTCCTCAAAGCTGAAGTAGAACAACATTATAATTAATATTTCAGAAAAAATATTACTTGCTCCTGAAAAGTATGATATTACAATTTCAATATTCTAAAATAGTATTGATTCAATGCTCCTATAGTAACTTAAATTATATTTATTTTAAATGAATACGATATTGATGTTCTCGAAGAAACACAACACACATCATATAAATATTCTAGAAGAATATTACATCGTAGCTTATGTAGAGCACAAATTTTAATATTATATTGTTTAGCAAGGTAGAACGAATCGTTAATGTCTATATTCTTCTAAAATATTATATTTGTACTCTTGAAAATTATATGTCTCGTTGTATATTTGAAGAAAGCACAATTTAATGTGAAGAAACTTGTGTTGATGTTCCTAAAGAAATACAACCTAACTACAAAAATATTTAAGAAGAATATATTGTTTTGATATACCTATAGAAATCAAAATCTAATCAATATTTTGAAAGAATATTAAATTTTCTTTTAATTATTCAGGAGGAATTATTTTTGTTGTTTGTGAATAAGCACACATCTGCAAATAATACATGGCTTCTAAAGAGTTAATATTTTTAAATAATAGTTTATTATTGCTCCTGAAATAGCACACTATTATTTACATATATTTTAGTTAGATCTTACTTGCTATAAAAGAGCACAATTAAATACGATCTAACATAAATTATGTTTTTACTCATAAAGAGTAAATTCTTGTATAATTTATTGTAATAATATGTGATTGTTGTTGAGAAGCATGAATTAAAATTTTCAATATTTCAAAAAAAATATTAACATATTGTTTATGAAAAAGCAATAATAAAATATAACTTACACTTGAAATAACACATATTTTGAAGAATATATCATATGTGCAATTTATGAATTTGTGTTTATCCTTGAAGGAAAACTCACAATTCATAGCATGTGAACATTGACTCTTATATGATTATATCATAATTAATTATTTTTCCTTAGAATTAACTATAACTTTTGTTTAATTGAATAGTTATTCAAATAACAAACATTATATTGAACCGAAAGTTCAATAACTCTATTATTTATTATCTACATGTCCAGTTAGACCATCACTGAATTAATAATGATGCAAAATGAGAATTCAAATAAAAAATTAACGATGAACCTAAGGATTCTTCAACATAATGAATTCCTTTATGTTATTTGTTCTCTTTATTAAAAATTCATATTTGATCATCACTAGTTAAAATAGGGACTGAATTTCCTATATTTCTAAAAATTAATTAGGCTGATATATGGGGCCCATCATCCTTCACGTTGACTATCTAAATTTTATTTGTATCTAATAGATTTGATATATATATACACACACACACACATACACACTAGACGATTGCATGGTGTTCTAAACCTAAAACTTGAGAAATTATTGTTCAAATTTTAGATTGTGAGCATAATTTTCAGATTATATAATTAAGACGGTGTGTTTTGTTAATACTACTAATTCTAAATCTCAATATTTTAATAAGTGTTAGTGGGAATATCGATAAATGGTTTAACACTATTACTTGTTAAACTCCTCCAACTAATTTAATTGAGAATAAAGTACTTCTCATTTCTGTTTAGGGAATGCTATTGTGTATCTTGCCAACATCATAGTTCTCCTCGTTATAACTAGACTTATGGTTAAAACATAATTTTTACATTGATTTATTTTGATAGTGTAGTATGTGTAAAATTGATCCATCACAATGTACTAAGATGGAAGTTAAAAAATGTTGAGAATAAGTGAGTAGTTTGAGTTCTTACATTATATATCAAGCCTTAATGGATGATATTTTATAAAGCAGTTTGCTAATTATCAAGTGTCTGGAAAACTCTCTTAGTATTAGATGTAGGAATTATGAAAATGAAAATAATATACAAATGTATCATTATTTAAATCATTGCAAAAGATAATTCAAATCAAAAGTTCGAATGTTGATTTACTTAGATGCATTTACTGATTAAATAGATCAACAATATCTCACACATTAACTTTAAATGCTCAAACACGAATTGATGTCCTATGAGGACAATTTATTAGCACTATATTTGATATATCTATAGCAGGTTTGAAGCGCTATGATATTCTATTCTAATACAAAAATTTTCAAAATGAAAATTGAGTAATTAGCAAAGATGGTCATGCTAAGGAGGCATATTCTCTTGATGAGTGTTTAGACATAACAAATCATAAAATTTTAGAAGAGGTTTAGGTACCTAATACGTTGAAAGTTGAGATATCTCAATAAATTATGTCATTACGGAAAAAGAAATAGAATCAAAAAGAAAAAGTTATCGACAACATTTTTGCACATGATGCACTGCCTCATATTATAAATAGTGAGGAATTGAAATAAATTCGTTGAACCATATCGATCGAAGTAATGATTAGTCAACTAAACTGATGCGATCATACTAAAATTGAATTTATTAGAGAAATTTGAAATTTCTAAACGCCGTCCTAATAAAATTAAACTTACTGGAGAAACTTGGCATTTTCGGATCTACAATCCGAACACCAAAAAGCGTATACTTATGCGAAATGAAAAAAAAATAAAAATAAAGTTGTAATATGAAAATGTACGACTCTTTACATAATGAATTTCACGAAAACTTATATAAACAGCTAAATTATCATATGGTGGATATAATCACGAGTCTCCACCTTTTTAGCATGACAATGCATGAAATTTGATATCCATGTAATAAATCTGATTATTAACATCTTAAATAAATTTAATGCTATCATTGGAAGGATTTAATATGCATAAAGAATAGTTCAAGTGATATTATCACGAGGGAGAATAAACACACGTTGTACTCTTTTCTCCTTGATCAATGTTTTGTTTCATTAGATTTTCCTGACAATATTTTTAATGAGACAACTTTAATAGTGTACTCAAAAGAATAAAGGTACTCTTTTTCCTTCGTTAAAAATTATCCTAATAAGGTTTTAACGGACAAATTCTTTTTTGTAATAAATGCCTATAACATAGAAGACATTTACCATAAAAATATTACTCTGCTATGTATGAGATCTCGAAGAGATCGACGAGAGCTATTTTTTAAATCACCATGTTACTATGGTAATCAAATTTTGTCCAACTGAATTATTTTGAAAATATTGAGTACAAGATATCAATATTGACATGTAAGACAAGAATTGAAATCAGGTGGAGTAACAATCCTCTTTTTCATTAGATCAAGTTGTGTCCTGTTGGGTTTTATTGAGAAGGTTTTTAACGAGGCAACATATATTACTCCAAATTATCAGTACTTTTTTTTTTGTCATTTTTGTCCCACCGAGTTTTTGCCAAATAATGTTTCATGAGATGGTAATTGTGTAAATAGTCATTCAAAGTGAAGTGTTGTAAATATAATAGCATTTATAATTGACTTATATTTCCTTGTAGCTCTCGTTTTTATTACCATTGTAGCCCTAATTCTTTTCTATAAATATGAGATTTTAATTCTTAATAAAACACTCAATCTATATGTTTCCTTCTTTTGGTCTTTTTTTCTTTTTAGTCTATAACAAGAGATTACTTGTTCCATTTCAAACAATGGTTGTAAAAGAAAAGAGAAAAAAAATTCTTTATAAGCAGTGTCGTACATGTGCAATTCCCCATTAATAGCGTCAATCTAGGACATGCTTAGCTCTTCTTTGAGCCCATTTTTTCAAAAATTCATTTTTTGAAAACTCATTTTCAATCACACATTTTTAGCCCTTGTTTGGTATACATTAAAATTTTCATTTTCATTCTTCTACTCATTTCCAACCATATATTTTTTAATAAAATAATATTTTACATCACATCAATAACTTTTCCTTCTTTTTTAACCACAATTTCTCCATTAATCTACTATTCCAGAATGCATTCTTCTAAAATAATGTGACTCAAACACACCTTAATAAAATAATTTTACACATGAGAACATGTTTGAGCCCCATTTTATTGTAAAAATGTATTATAGAATAGTAAATTGATAGATAATATTCGGTTTAAAAATAAGCAAAAATTGTGTTTGCGTATAATATTATTTTATTGAAGAATGTGTTGTTGAAAAGAAGAGAAAGAAAAATGTATTTTTTAAAAAAATGAGGATCAAACAAAGGCAAAATTGAAGACTTTTTCTTCTTTTTAAAAATGTATTCTAAAATGCTTTTTTCCCCCCAAAATGAAGCTCAAACAAGGGCTTTAAGAGCATCTCCAAAGGAGACACCAAAACACCAAAATGCACCAAATTTTAGTGCAAAAGTACTCCAATGTGGCACCAAAGTTTGTACCATTTTGGTGCAAACGTAAAATTGTAATTGCCTCCCCGGGCATAACTTAATGGTGTAAAAGACAAGGGTGATGTAGTCTCTACTGAGCTGGCAGTCGCAGTGTGATGGTTCGATTTCTGCATCTTACAAGGTATGAAATTGGACTCTTTGTCGGCACCAGTATGACAGCTCTTGTATCCTGGCTTGTTGAGACACATTCCACGATTTACCACCTCCACAATGCTCTAGGGGCGGGACGGTGAGAGTCTTCAAAGTTGGGGTTCAACTTTTTTTTTTAAATTGTAATGTAAAAATCAACAATTAATGAACTAACTAAAATTGTAACACAAAAAAAACTTAAAATATAACAAACAAGATTATTTGATGTAATTATTAAGAATAAAAAATGAGAAAATATGATTAAATACTGTTTATTTGGTATAAGTTTTGGTGTAATAGTTTGATGTGGTTTTTAGCTTGGTGCAAGATTTCTAAAATGGTACTAAATTTACCTCAATTTTTGGTGTAGAAAAAGCACTTCTAGAGTAGGCAAACATGGTCTTACTCTTTTATAGGAACCCAGCCCGATAAAAGTATCCCATCGTTTTCTCATACACCAAATTTAGACACAGAAATGGAACATCACACCACCACCACCCGAGCCGAAGCCGAACGCCTCCTTGGAATATCTGAAAAGCTGCTCCGGAACAAAGACCTCAGCGGCTCCAAAGACTTCGCTATTTTAGCCCAGGAAACCGAGCCGCTTTTGGAAGGACCCGAACAGATCTTAGCCGTAGCCGATGTCCTCTTAGCCGCCGACAGACTGGTCAACAACCACCATGACTGGTACTCCATTCTCCAAGTCCCTCACCGCACCGAAGACGCCGAGCTGATCAAGAAGCAGTACCGGCGGCTCGCCCTTCTCCTCCACCCGGACAAAAACCGGTTTGCCTTCTCCGAGTCGGCTTTCGGGCTCGTGGCTGATGCGTGGGCCGTTCTCTCTGATCCCGGCAAGAAACCCCTGTACGACAATGAGTTCTCCCCTTTCACGAAGGTCGATTTGGTGGCTATGAAGAAACAACCCACTCAGCAGCCACATGGGCAGCAATTTCATCAGCAAAAGAAACCGGACGAAGGGAATTTTCATCAGAAATTATCTGTCAGACGGAGCGCAAGGGGTGACGGTGGAAGTGGTGGTGGAACCAGATCGAACAACAGAAAAGGCGGCAATAGTAGTGATGCTGATAATGGTAGTGGTTTGGGAAGCAATGGGTCGGGCACTTATTGGACAGCATGTCCTTACTGTTATAATTTATACGAGTATCCCAGATTATATGATGGGTGTTGTTTCAGGTGCCAGAATTGTAAGAGGGCATTTACTGGATCTGAGATTTTGTCGATGCCGCCTATGGTGCCAGGAAAAGAGGCCTATTATTGCTGCTGGGGGTTCTTCCCGATGGGGTTTGCGGTGGGGAATTCTGATGGTAGAAAGAGGCGGGGTGGTAATGGGTATCCCAATTGGATGCCACCCATGTTCGGGTCGGGCTGTGTACAGGTGGATGGTGGTACACCCATGCCGCCCAATGTGACGCCGACAACACCAGTGCCGGTGGCTTCAACAGGAGCTAAAAAGAGGGGTAGACCAAGAAAGAATGTTTAGGTTATAAAACTTGAAAGTTGAGCTTGATGAGTTGGTGTAATTTGGAAAGGAGTTGGTTGTCTATCCTTAAAAAACACTGAGCATTGTGCGAATGGCTTTGCTCATGGAAGGTTAACTATTTTGGTGATTTTGAAAGGCTTGTAGAAGTTATATTTCTCAGTGCTATTTTTTATCTGTAGAATTCTAATGTTGTTTATGTAGTTGATAAGCTTCGTAGATGAATTTATCTGATGTATATGAACTTCAACTGGGCAATCTAGCTCGTTTTTCTTTTAACTAAATTCGAACGTCAATATTTCTCATGGTTTTTTTTTTGTAGTATCTTCTGCTACTTCTTATTGCTAATTTTCATGGTACAGTTAAGAGTTTTAGGAACATCTTTGTTAACTGCTAGCTTTATGTAGTATAATTTTTGAGAGTGCTCTGTCCATGCAATGGGGGATTCCTTTTGTATTACAACAGTGACTTTGGGTTGAGATACATGCCTTCTCTTCAAATTGGACTTCAGACATGAGAGAGGTTTGCTTTGGTCTCAGTCAGTTTGCACACCCTACTAATTTTCTCAAAATCGTTCCGTTCAGTCTAGCAATGGATAGTGGTGCAGCTGGAAGGCACAATTCTTGTGGAAGGCAGTGAAGATAGCTCTCTTGGGGCCAGGAGTAAAAGCAGTGCAGGAACCTGGGAGCCAACAAGGGCATAACCCGCGGTTTACCCCTTTGAGTCGCTGAGGGGCCGGTTGCTTGAGGTTCAAGAAATAGTTTGGTTGAGCTGGGATACCAGGGTATCAAAAAAACAAAAAAAAAAAAATAATGAGTATTTATGTAAACGTCGCCTAAACCAGGTCGGACCCACCATAAATGGGCTTTATTGAAAGTCTCCAAAACATTATTCTTCCTCTTTCAAAGCCTACCCCTTCCCCAATCCATACATTACCTCTATATATACACACGCAAGAAATCCCAATTTCTAGCATGAAATTTTATTTTTGTAACAGAAAAACAAATGGGTTTACAGAACCAGCTCTCCGACGTGTCATCGGAATCAATCCTAATATTAATGGTAGTCCTCATCGGAAAAAGCGCACGTTATCTCTACTCCGTTTTCTTCACTATCTTGCGCCTTTTCTCACCCCGGTTCGACTCGGATCATGTTGATTCCGACGACCCTTTTCACGAATTCGTGGGATCTGGCCTGGCCGGTCTAGTCCTTCTGACCGAGCAATTAAATCTGAACCGGGATTTTTTTTATACGAAAATGTTCCGTGACGGCGTTGGTGGGGCCGGTTCTGATTGTGTAGTGTGCCTGAACCAGCTGGGTGAAGGTGACCTCGTGCGCAAGTTAGCGTGCCGCCACGTTTTCCATAAAGAGTGCTTCGACGGCTGGCTTCACCACCTCAACTTCAACTGCCCTCTGTGCCGGTCGCCCGTGGTGCCATGTGAGCGCGTGAAGACCGCGCGGAGGCGCGTGACTGGAGATGTCCTTGGGTGGTTCACTTTGCAATGATAGCATGTACATGGCGCATGACGATAAGAAGGTACACCGTGATAATAAGATAATGTGATCAGATTATGAACAGAGGCCTTTTTATTTTTATTTTTTTCCTTTAGTTTTAATTTATTTACATCTATTTTTTGGAGTTTTTTACTCCTATTTTTGAAGAGTTTCATAAAAGGCTCTTTTCACTATTTTGAGTTTTTTTTTTCCTTTTAATTATTATGGAGTGCTGGTGTAAGTCTTATTTTTCACCTCAATAATAAAGACATTTTTCATACGTGTAATCGGCCTTAATATCGATATATGTTTACCTAATAAATGTGATATCTGTAGTGGATTAGAAATATCAATTTCGAAAATGAGAAATTCAAAATCGAGGAAATTGTCGATCGAAGTTGGCGAATATGACTCGAGGGTTGGTCATTATTAGATTGATTATTAGACTACTTTCTTTGTACATGATTAAAGTTTATATGTATTTATTTATGTTAAAGCATGTTTTGCTTAAGTTAAATACAAGATACTAGTGTCCACATAATTCGTATGATTCACAATTTTTTCATCACTTCTTGTAACATATTTTATGCTACTCATAACTTATAAGTACTACCAACAAGCACTTAATAAGTTTGTTTCAACAAAATTGTGATATTTCACATTTAGTATGAATGGATGACGAGTGTGCTTTTACTCATGAGTTTTATACAAATTTAATTTAATTGTTGGCCAAATTTTATGATTATAGTACGATTTTGATGTGTTTGCTAGTATTGTTTTAAAGGTATGGTGAGGTGGGTAAAAAGGGTGTTAAAGTGTACAAATAAACAAAAGTTAAGAAAAAAGAAGTAGCAAAAATGGTGCTTAGGCACCATACTCGGAGTGCCCAACGTCGGAAAAGAAAAAAAAATACAGTAAGCAAGCGCCCAGGTGCTGCATGTGCAGCGCCCAGGCACTGTGCTGACCAAGAAGGCAGGAAAAAATACAGAGTTGCAACACCCCATAGCGCTTAGGTGCTGCTTGGAGGTTAATCGCGGCGCCTAGGCGCTGCCTCCTACCGTTTAGGCACTGCGCCTCGAAGTTATGCTGTGTTGAGTTGTGAAAAGTCCAGAAAAACTTTAAATTTGGGGAGAACGTGTAGTGAGGTATAAATAAAAGAAATGAGGAAGTTTTAGAGGTTCCGAACATTGAAAAAACAAAGATACAGCTAGAGGTTGAAGAACATAATTTAAAGGAGGAAAACATCAAGGAATTCCAATTTTGAAGCATTGCTTGAAAGAGGAAAATGAGATTGATGCAAGCTTTATTTCTTTTTCTACATTTATATTCAAAATCCGGTGATGTACTCAATATCAACTTCTTGTTTTTCTTCTTCATTTAGTATGAATAGTTAAATTTTATATTATGGCGAACGATGTAATCTACTTGAAACCATTTATGTCTTTTATTTAAGATTCTTGGTATTTTATAGTTTGTGTTGATTTTACTATGAGTTTAAAGCATTAAATTACTTGATCACTAATTTGATGATTTTGTGAATCTTTTACGAATCGATATGTGAATTTGAGATTTAGACAATATAGTAAAATCCTGTAATTTAATATAACATGTAGAGTTACATATACTAAAAATTGCAATCATACATGAATTATTAGAAATAATATTTTGTTTAACGAAGGTAGACTCGTAGAGAGATATGTGATTGAAATAGTTAAATATGTTTAATGAGAACTTGAGAGAGGTAAATTGAATACCATATAAGAATTCGATCGAATACTACATTAGACTCTTGAATCTTGAATTAGGACTTAAAGGTGATCAATAAGTGAAATTATTCGTTCGTAATTTACATCCATTATTTGAAATTTCAACCAATCTTTGTGTGCATTTTAATTAAGTTAAACTATTTAAATAAAAAATCCACATCATCATATAAATTTTTTATCACTTTCATCAAATAGGAGTTAGAAAAATTTAATTAAGTTCTAAAGTATAGTTTTTGTGGGAATGATAATCCGAACTCAAGGTCCATTATATTACTTGTTACGATATCATATACTTGCGATAGAAAAAAACTCAACAATGGAATTTTGTACGTCGATAAACTTTGAAGGCACAAATCCCCTCAGTAATTTGCCGACGTCGATGTTTTTCGCCAGCAATCACCAATTATTAACAACTGATAGTATCTATCGGAAATTATTGATGGAAAAATTTTAGCAACGGATAAGTTCGTAGGAAATTTTTATTTCAATTAAAAACATAAAAAATTCAGACGTACACGAAATTGCAAATAGATCGATTTCATTGATTAGTTAACTTTTTGTAACTACACAAAATTACAAAGTTTACAACTAGTTTGCATCCATCCCAAAAACTTCTTCTAAACACCAAATTCAATTCACTTGGAACATTACACAAAAAACACAAATACATTTCACTTGGAACATGGCACAAAAAAACAAAATATATGGTCAATAGGTAGGCGGCCAACCATCGAAGTTCATGTGCTAGTTAACTTCGATTTTTTTGGAAGAGTAATTCCTTTCATTGAACATCCTAATCCTCATCATTTGTTCAAACTCCATGTACTTCCTCTCTTCTTCACGTCACGTCTCTTATCTTGTATCTGCTGTTTGAACTCTATACGCTTCCTCTCTCCTCCCATATTCTAATAGTAGAACGTATTGGTTGACCATGACATCTGTTCACTATCTGACTTTCCAGGTTATGCCATCTGTTGATATTTTTTTCATCATAAATTACAATATCACGCTGAATTTCTTGTTCTCTCTTGTCCATATTCCTTTGTTGCATCAACCAACTCAAATTCGAAGGTTTCCAAAGCCT
Source organism: Fraxinus cuspidata (assembly GCA_903798385.1). Taxonomy (NCBI): domain Eukaryota; kingdom Viridiplantae; phylum Streptophyta; class Magnoliopsida; order Lamiales; family Oleaceae; genus Fraxinus; species Fraxinus cuspidata. The sequence goes on along the minus strand of CAIGRP010009721.1, from coordinate 6,192 downwards.
CAACACACTACAAGGAACCAAGATAAATGGGGTGTGGTGACAAAATTCAGGTTTTTTACGGTGATTTGAAAACTTATTGAACGAGACTCAAAATACTACCTTTTTTTCCAATTGGTATACATTGAAGAATATGAAAAAAGACTCGCCTTTTCAGAATCTCGGATAAATATCATCAAAGGGAAAGAAAACCAGATCAATATATTCAATCTGAAAGTAACTTATGATCCTTGTAGTACTTAATGAGATTTTACCCATAAAAGATTTACAATTAACGTCCTTTGTAATTTTGTTGATAAGGCAATAAAAGAACTCTGATTGAAATAATCAGGTAAAAATGTTAACAATTAAGATCTGTTTTACGTTTATTAATTTGTCATTGTAGGCTTACATATGTAATTAATTGTATATAAAGTTATTTTAAAGTTGAGCTCAATTAAAGTGATCTAATAAAGAATTAAATTGTTGGGTTAAAGACATCTAAATAAAGTGTGGGTCGGATTATATGTATAGTGACTGGATCCAAAAGGGTTGTATTTGATGATGAGTCAAATACATAAGGAAACTATAAATGGAAAAATTCACAATTAAGGCATTAACTTTCCACAATTCAAAAATCAGGTTTTAAGTTTAATTAATGCAAAAACCAGGTATTTATTTATAATTAAATATAATAAAATCACAATTATATAATTAATGGTCACATTTACATAATTATAGGTCACGACTTATTTATTGATCACGCATTAAATAATTAATTGGCTACAGATTAATTCGAGATCATAAATCAAAAATTTTATGGGTCACATATTATTTTATTGGTCACGGATTAAAAAATTATAAGTCACAATTTATTAATCAGTCACATATTTTCAAAATTGTTGGTCACAAATTATCAAATTTTAAAGTCAGTTTATTTTATTGGTCACAGATAAAAAAAATTATAAGTCACATTTTATCAACCAGTCACGTATTTTCAAATCTGTTGGTCACCAATTATCGAACTAAGGTCACATTTAAATAATTGGTCACAGGCAACCAAATAATTGGTCACATACGACGACCACCTACACTGCCACCGTCGCCACCAAATCCACCACCATTCCCATCGCCTCCAACAAAGACACCACCACCACCGCACCACCAACAACCTCCGCACCACCAACAACTACCTCCACCACCAACAGAAACGCACCATCGTCATCATCGCTGCCATCGCCATCGCCACCACCAACCACCTGCACGACTATCATCCAACCACCATTGAACAACCACCAACACCACAACAAACACCACTAAAAAATAAAATTTTTTTGCAAAACAAAACCAGAAAAACATAAAAAAACCAGGAAAACCACCAATCTTCCTCCACCACTGCTGGATCATGTTTTCTGGTTTGAGCTTTAGATCTAACGAATTTGAAGGAGCCACAGAATAGGCGAGGGTCTGATGGAGCCACAATTGTGGTCCTGTGCGAGCGACACTCCGCTACACTCGACGTTCCTACGAAGGGCTAGACTATGATGGTGATAAATAGCAGTTATGTTCCACAACAGCGATTGCACCACCAGGCATCGCTGCTGGGAGTTCGCAGGAGACTCATTGTTGTGGTTCGCACGTACAGCGTCGCTTCTACGGCGACTTCATCGCGCAATGAAATGAGGGGGTTCCGGTGATGGATGAGGGGGTGGGTGCGATGTAGAAATAGTTAGGGTTAGGGGTGGGGAAGGTAGAGAGAGTTGAGATTGATGAGAGAAAGGACGATGTCACTGGAGGGTCTCGCATGAGAGAGACGACAAAAAGAGAGAGAGGGAAGAAAATGAGTTAGGGTTAGGATTTTAAAATTACTATATTTATTAAAATATAAAATTAATACCTAATTTTTGAATAATTAAACTTTCAACCTGATTTTTTAAAATCAATCTTTAAACATCTTGATTTTTGTAATTTCCACAACTATAAATAGGGTTATAGTCCCAATTCATATGCAACTTCTCATTTTTTGTATCATCTCATCAACACAAAAATATAAGAGGAAGATCTAAAACACACAACCAAGAAGAAGGATTGGAGCAATTAAATCGAAAAACAAGACAATCAAGACTGTGTAGCAAGAAACTAAAATCAAAATCAAGAACTCAAGAATCAAATGAGCCATTAATCAAGATTCAAGATTTGGAATCAAAATCGGGTATTAAAGAATCATTTCCAAAGAATTAAGGTATGTTCCGCTTTATTAATTTTCTTGATAATTTGACATAGAGGATTTTTTCAATTAAGCAATTCGATTTTCTAGTTTTATGAAGTTTAAAGTTTCATAAAATTTCAACAAGTGGTATCATAGACGTCTTTATGTTAAATCATTGAGATTAAAGAAAGAATTTTAGGGTTGAAATTTATATTTTGGATTTCTTAATTTTGGGATATGAATTTCAAGCTCTAAATTTAAAAATTTTGGAAGTGGTATCAGAGATGTCTTTGTGTTAAATCATTGAGATTCAAGAAAGAATTTTAGGGTTGAAATTCATATTTTGGATTTCTTAATTTTGGGATGTGAATTTCCAGCTTAAATTTCAAAATTTTGGATTTTTTTTTTGTGTTTTCAAACTTGACAATTTTAGAAATTAATTGTTGAATTTGAGTTTGATTATAATTGATTCCTTTACGTTGTATTCCAGATTCAACATTAAGAAATTTTGTTACTAATTTTGCATTAAGGATTAAAACATGAGTAATTAATTAGTGGGGATTTCAAAATAAATAATCATTCTATCTATTTTGGAAGTCAAATTAAGTGACCATTAGTAGATCATAAGTTGTGTGTGTTAATGGTGCATGTTTGGTCTGGAAACTAATCACGTGAGCATGTGATTGTGCTGGTTGAAGCAATTTAGAAGAAAAATCAATAATTCCAGCTGCTTGACTTCTTGGGCAACAATGGCAGGCTATTTCATTGGCCAATAAAGGTATCGTTGTAGCGCTGTAACGTCGACTTGCTACTTTTAATTTTATTTGTTTCAAAACAAAATAAATAAATATAAATAAGAGAGGCTTAAGATACAATCAATTTTAAATCTTCCTATTTAAGATTTATTTTTAGATTACTAATTTTCTAAAATAGATTAGTTGAAAGTTGAAACAACATGTTACCAAAGTAACATCTCTTGCCTAAATTAATTTATTTGGAACGTTAGGAAAGTTGTGTGTACGTAATTCATGCGAGTATTGACCAGCCCAAAGGAAGATTAATATTTGATCAATTATTTACACACGTGGTAATAAATATGTGACAATTGTAAAAATTTTCATTATGTGAACATTGATTTATTGTCAATATTTGATTACTATACCAAGAGTGTCACTTACAAGTTGGTATTTATGTCCAAAGACTAAATATCAATGTTGTGCTGGATCTCTTGTGATGAAGTTCTACCATTATTTGAAATTATTGATTGTCCAATACGGATTCCTATATGAATATGTTAATTAGTTTTAAGTTCTCTATTCAGTTAATCCATCTACTTTTGCAATATTTGTCAACATCAATTTAATTTATGTGCTAAAACCAAAGTTTTAGAGCTGGAAAGAGAACATTTATATCATTCTTAATTGCATGAATCTTTACCTTGTATTTAGGAATGAACAACCCACTACTCTTATGGTTAAAAGTCCTACTAATAAAAATGGGACTCTAATAAGTGGAATCTTTCAAACCGCATAAGTCTTATGATCATGAAATGTGAAATTTCAGCAGCATTCAAGGACGTTGTGTCCGATAATGCAACTATTGCCACTGAGTTTCTTGATGAAATTAAAAAAAAAAAAAAGGCTTTGTGAAAGGCAACAAAATCGGAACTAGCACGTTTTTAGCGAACTTAGTTTCGTTAAAGTATAAGGGTAAAGAAAACATAAGGGAGTACATCATGGACATGTCTCATTTTGCTTTAAAACTAAAAGTATTAAAGGTTGAGTTATCTAATGAATTGCTCGTGCATTTAGTTTTGATTTCTATTCTTGCACAATTCGGATAATTTAAGGTCAGTTACGACTGTTAAAAAGGAAAGTGGACTCTTAATGAGCTCATTCCATATTGTGTGTAAGAAAAAGAAAGGTTGAAGCAAGATAAAATCGGTATTACTCACTTGGCAAGTACCTCTAATTACAAGCTATAAAGAATTAGAAAACTACATGGTTCAATTCAAAATAAACAACAAAAGCCTGAAAATGATAAATCTGGTAGTTATTTTTGTGAAAATCTAGGATACATAAAGAGAGACCGTACTAAATACCACGTTGGCATGTAAAGAAAATTACTCTTCTCACTTTGGTTTGTTTAGAGGTTAATTTAGTTTCAATACTTAGACACACTTAGTGGATAAAATTCTAGTGCAACCACTTACATAAGTACAACTATGTGAGGTTGCTTGAACAGTAAAAAAGCCAATTGATGCTCAAAGATTCATCTATGTGACGGCAATGACAAATCAGTTAAGCTTGAGGCTATAGGGACTTTTTGGTTATAAAGACTAATTATGATTTGAATATGAAAGAGATATTTGTAGTATCGTCTTTTGGACGGAATCTGATTTCTATTTCTACATTGGACAAATCTTGTTCAATTGAAAATAGTTAGTTTGAACTTTTTCTTAATTCAAATATTGTAGGTATCGGTTCTTTATCCGGTTACGATAACATATATCTATTTAATACGATTGCCTCTTATAAAGAAACCTTACAAGAGAATTCACATGGTATTAAACATAAATTAACCAATGAGAGTTTTGCTTTGTTATGACACAAGAGATTAGGTAACATCTCTTAAAAGAGAATGAAAAATCTTGCATCGGAGAATTCTTGATTTTCTTAATTTTTCACACTTAAGTGTTTATATTAATTACATTAAGGGAAAACAAACAAATATAAGGAGATTAGGCGCCAATAGGACTTCGGATGTCTTAAAAAAATTCGTACGGATATATGTGGGCTATTTAATTTAACTTTTTGGAATGATCAACAATAATTTATTATTTCCATAGACGGATTTTTCTCACTATGATTACTTATATCTCATCTATGAGAAATCTTATACACTGGACATGTTCAAGGCATACAAAGCTAAGGTTGAAAAACAACTCTGTAAAAGAATTTAACAAATCAGATTTTACCATAGTGGTAAATACTATGACAGATATGACGGATCAGGAGAATAAGGGCCTTTCTAAATTTTTAGAAGACTAAAACTTAAATTCTCAACAAAGTTCAAAGTAAAGCAATTGTTAAGGGGTTACAATTTTTTTAAAAGATTCCACTATTAGGTCAATTTTCGAAATAGAAAAATGTCCGATTCCTTAAGGATGTAGAGTTTGCAAGGAGAGATAGTGTTATAAGGTTAAGGATTTTTTCATGAAAAAAGAATAAGTATATATTTCTTCTGTTGCAATTGACAATAATCAAGACTAGGGACAAATTCTTACTCTAGATCTTGTTCAAAAAGCAATTTTGGATCAAGACAATATTACAAAATTCCCTATACACAATCAAGAGATTGTTCCAGAAAAACAAACTCAACTACCTCAGGAACAAATGCAATTAAGGAAATCCACTATAAAAAGGAGAAAGACAATTTCAGATGACTTATAATCTTTCTCCGAGAAAATGAGGATGACATGGATTGATGGAAGAAGAACTTATCAATCAACTTTCATCAAGCCATGCAAAGGAATAAGTCTAAAGAGGGGATTGATGTCATCATAAAGAGATAAAGTTCATAAGTAACAATGACGTTTGGGAACTCATCATATTGCCTGGAGGTGCGAAACCCATTAGTTTTAATCCGATATTTAAAACCAATAAAGATTTAAAAGGTGATATGGAGAGGTATAATGCTCGTCTTGTTACAAATTGCTTTACTCAAAAGGAATACATTGATATTAAAGAGACTTTTTTCTCCGATTTCTATGAAAACTCTTTTAGGACAATTATGACAATTGTGACACATTTTGATCTTCAGCTATGTCAGATGGTTAATAAATAAAAAAAAATCCATCTATGGCCTTAAGCTGGTTTCCCGTAATGTTATCACAGATTTCATCAAATAATTATATCATTTGGTTGTAAGATGAATTCAGTTGATGATTGTGTGTATCACAAATTTAGTGGGAGCAGACATATTTTTTGGTATTGTATGTCGATGAC
>CAIGRP010009718.1:0-19379 GCA_903798385.1 Fraxinus cuspidata | reverse complement strand
AAGGTGGTGCTATATGAATCTATAGATGGCAGCTTGGTAGGTTATGAAAGCAGTGGTGGTGGAAAATTTATGATTTCTTTGTAATTTTTTAGAAACTTAATGACTATAGTTGCAGTTGATTATTCATCTTTTTCTTTTTGTTTTATTTGAATAGGAAGGTAAAATTGTCTTTAATTGAAAAAAAATTGATAAAAATGACATTTTCCACAATGAAAAGTGGAAGGTATGGGTAAAAATGTCAAAAAATGAAAGGTAAAGACATTTTGCACAATGACATTGAAAGGTAGGGATGTTCGGTGCTATTTACCATTTTTGAAATTATTTGGCTGATTTGCGAGGAGGAAGCAACTAGAATAGGTAAATGGGCTTGGATGGATTTGGCCCTGATATTTTAATTTTATTTTGCATTCTATTTACCTAAAAGGCCTATTCAATTTAGCTGACTATATTTCTAGGCCATGCTGCATCTCTGTAAGCATTGGGCCCCTAATTGCTTTATTTCTCTTTGCTGGGCTTTTAGCATGAGCTTTTATCAAGCTCAACTAATGGAGGCCAGCTGAGCAGCCCGTATAAGAAAGCTGAACAGCCAAAATCACACGATTGGCAGCGGATTTAAGGGCAGCAAAATATATTCTCGCCTGCTAGTTTGAAAGAAAATGTACCAACTTATTTTTATGGGCGTTCAAGCAAAATTTTTCACATTGCAATGGGACCCCTGTTAGCCCTCCGTGGCACACAAATCAACGTCAACAACTTATACAAAGGGGAGTAATCTTTTTAGTTATTTCGTTTTCATTCCCATTCTTATCTCCATGGCTACAATTTTCTTTTACTCATGTCAACCTATCTTCCATTAATCGTATACTGCATTTTGCTAAGTTTTTCCCTTGAGGCCTGCTTTAGTTGGGCTACTAGTCACCAAAGCGCTTTACTTCATATTTGCACTATGTTAAGTATGGTATGAGTGGGCCATTTGCTTAAATTTTTAACCAAAATGTCATTGTGCATTTGGTGGCTCGGATAAGGAATATAAATGTTAATTTCTTTCATCGGCAAGCATACCAGAAATTTTGATATTTATGAATGAATTTAAGAGTAATTTCTGATTATGTTTAAAGTTGGAGTAAATAACATACTTTTACATGGCATGCTGAGAGATTAATAGCATTGAGAAACATGCTCTTTAGGTGGTCTATTTGAAAGCCAACTGGATTTAATAGCATATTTTAATATGATTAGCTTGGAGCTGCATGGTAATAATTTCTCTAGTCCATTACCTGATTATCTTGGAAGCATGTTAACTGTGTAGAATTCAAAGTCAACGAACAATAATTGCAATGTGGTTATCCAAGTTGGCTGCACCTTATTTGCTGCATATATTTATGTTACCTGTGCATGGCTATTTATTTTCAAAGCTGCCACCAGGATTCGTCAATACTAAATTTGAGGTGAAGCGATTGTAAGAAACCACAAGGTACAACTGTGAAACTATCTTAGCTATATGCCAGTTGACGTTAGCCACCGAACCGCTATGATTATCACTTGAGTTTCTTTATATCTGGAATTTACTTGGTCACCTCATAGTGAAATCTCGTATTCTTGGTTCAACATGGAAACGAGCATCTATGAAAATTTGAACTTCTTGTACCACACACCAGTTGTTTAATAAAACACCTTAAGGATTTACCAATCTGTTGTGGTACTTTATTTAGGAGCAAGCTTGCCATTGGAGATTGATTTCAAGTTTGGCTGCAATTTGGATGGTTTTTTGTTTCAACCTAGTCAACTATGATCTGGCGTCATAATCTAGCCCCTTTTTTGCTATTTATTCAAGGGGCATTTTCCGAAATTATTAGTAAAACTGAGGTATGCTAGAGCTTCTATTGGCTTTCATCAAGATGGTTGTCAGCAATAATTGTCATGGAAGGTTCAATGCTTAAAATTTATCTGTCCTAAATACAAAGGAGATGAAAATTGCTCTTTGCATGATCTCAACGATAAGTTCATCCATAAAGGCAGAAACAGGAAAGCAATTTGTGTGCCCACAACACACTTGAATTATTACAGGTGAAAGAATCTCATCATGCAAAGCCTGAAACTCTTGGAACTTGGTTGCTTCAAAATTAATGATGACTACAATATTTTTAACAAATTACTCAAACACCTGGAACCAGCGAAGGAAGAAGCAAATCAACTTGGGTAGCTCCAGGATGTTGCATCTTCTAAGGTTGAAAACTAAAATTTGGCTGCAAGTTCTATATCTCTCTCTGCTTTAGTTGCTTTTGTTTGCAATCTAATGGTTCAAGCATTTAATGTGGGAGCTGTTGAGAAATCTCCTCCACTGCTTCTAACAGCATTGGTAATTCAATCGGCACCAAGCAAGAAATTTGAGGAGAGTGTGCAGTACTATGCTTTGAAATGAACAACCAAAAAAAAGACGAAAATTGACATGCACCTACAGTTGCATCTTCTGGCAATAGCAGCAACCTGATCTCTACATATCCAGTATTCACCACTGCATGTGAGTTTTTTCATCTAAGCTTTTGAGCTACCGTTTCGGATTGCTCTTTATTTGAACATGGCTGTCAGTGCTATTTTCCTTGAGTTTTTGTAGTAATTGCAGCTATTGATGTTGAAAACCTAGCTCAAATCTTTGAATAACGGAAGCGACGATATTTCTTGAAGTCCTCGTTCCTTGAATAAAGGAAGAGGCAGTATTTCTTGGAATCCTCATTCCTTGAATAAAGAAAGAGGCGGCATCTTGAAGTTTTCATTCCTTGAATAAAGGAAGAGGCGACATTTTGGAATCCTTGTTCCTTGAATAAAATAAGAGGCGATATATCTTGAAATTCTCATTCCTTGAATAAAGGAAGATGTGGTATTTCTTAGAGTCATCATTCCTTGAATAAAGGAAGAGACGGCATCTTGAAGTTTTCGTTCCTTGAATAAAGGAAGATGCTACATCTTGGAGTCCCTGTTCCTTGAATAAAGGAAGAAGCGGTATCTTGGAGTCCTCATTCCTTGAATAAAGGAAGATGTGGGATTTTGAAGTATTTTCCCTTGAAAAGAAGCATCATTGTAGCCCTAGCCAGATGTGTTTGCCCTTGCAAAAGAAGCCTTTCTTGGCTTCTTGGAATGTTTATTTCTCGCCTCGCCAAATGTTTATTCTTGACTTCGTGAGATGTTTATTTCTCGCATCTCCTTATCTTCGAGCTTAATTGTAAGACCTCGTCTATCAGAGGCTGCTTATAAGACTCCAATAGTTCGAAAGCTATTCGAGTGATGTTTATTCTTAGTCTCGTCAGATGCTTATTCCTGGCTTCGCAAGTTGTTTATTCCCCGCCTCTCACTATCGTCGACCTCTTCTATTAGAGGCTGCCTATAAGACTCCGATAGTTCAAGAGCTATTCGCGGGATGTCTATTTCCCGCCTCGTCAGGTGCTTATTTCTAGTTTCATGAAATACTTATTCCTTGCTTTTCACTATCATTTAGCTTAGTTGTAAGACCATGTCTATCAAAGGTCACTTATAAGACTCCAGTAGTTCGAGAGCTATTCCCAGAAAGTCTATTCCCAACTTTGCGAGATATTTATTCATCGCTTCTCACTATCGTCATTAAGACCTCTTCTATTCAAGACTAGCATACAAGATATCGAAAATTCAAGATGAGCCACTGGCTCGATATTCATTCCTCGCTCTGCCAGATGCCTCACCTTACGAGATGTTGTATTAAGCTGCATTTATCTTCAAAGAGCTCATCATGCCTCAACATTAACTGTATTACAGCTGTCTATCTTTCAGAGCTTTGTTTCTGTTTCAGCTATGTAACATCTACTAATCTTTAGAAAGTTTATATTATTTACCGCTTCGTAAGGAGAGGGATGAGCCCACCTTAATACCACGAAGATTAAGGCTTCCATGACTAGATCAAACACCATGGAAGAAGCTCTTGACATGGATGCGCCACCCCCATCTAAGGATGTTAGCTTATCATAGCTAATTATGTCCAGAGCATCGCCTCTTCTACTCACATTCAGATTATCGCCTCTACATCAGCTTATCATAGCTGTTTATATATTTAGTCTCCTCTCTACATCAACTTCATCACAGTGTCTTATATTCCAAGTCCGACCATCATATTAATATTCAACTCAGACTTAGGGGACTATTGTGATACTAGTATCTTTGTATCATTACATTATTACTACTAGCATAAGCATTATATTATTGCTGCCAAATACGCATGCCATGTCTTTGCTAGCATGTTATGACACTATTTTCACTACTGCCATACTGTACGTCACGTTATCTATATTATCAACTTGTTACTTTCACTATAGCACTACTATTAAATTAAGTGGTGCAAGCATATGACCTGTTATGATACATGATAGGCTTTCTGCATATTATTTCTTGGAGAAATGTGATATATCATTATTCATTTATCATCATGAGCAATTGGAGGGGTAAATAGATCCCGATTTATCTGATACATGTGTGACGAAGATGTTACATTGTATAATAGGTTGGTTTACTCTACATTATAGAGGAGATGCTGTCGAAATTTCGACAAATTATATGCAACATCTATCTTTCGAGGCAATTCATAAGTCCTCGCTTATTCAGACTTGCACATATATTTTCTGAGGCAATTCGTAACTCCTCAGTTATTGGAGCAATTTATATTCTCGAGGCAATTCGTAAGTCCTCCCCTTGGGATCGATGCATATTTTTTGAGGCAATCTGTAAGCACTCGCTTATTCAGGCTCGCACGGATGCTTTCGAGATAATTCGTAAGTCCTCACATACATAAGACCGATGTATATTTTTTTGAGGCAATCGGTAAGACCTCATCTACTTGACAGCTTATATTTCAAAGTCCGATCTGCACATGAATGTATGACTCATTACATGGCATCAACTATTCATTGGGTTAGGCTTATTATATTAAACAATTTGCATCTTGGGCTTGGCCCATTACCCACGTGGCCCATTTACGTTTTCCTATATATATGAGATTTCATTTCACACAAAGGTACGATTTCTAACTCCATCCAAATTCTCTCTCCCTCTCTTGCACTCTATTTTTCTCTTGTACGTCCGTTGACTTGATCGTCGGAGTGCAAATGGTCGCCAGACCTTTTTCTCGACCGATGATCTTTGTCTCCTAACGGGGTGTTCCAGTGTGCAGGTGATATCTACGTGAAGAGAGGTGGAAAGAATTCTGTTGGCGTATTTTTGAGGTCAACTGTTTGAATGACAATGAATGACAACCTCGTATAAATTGGAAAAATGTTTTGTGAATTGATTTGAACATTGTAATTAGTTTTTTTATCGCAACAAAATGAAAAGGTTGCGATGACTTGATTGTGTTAGATCTCGAAAATGAGAATGTCATAGACAATATGGTTGTTTTGGATGATGAAATGTTAGGAGGAGACGGTGTGATAATGCCTAGGTGGGTATGAAGTTTAAGGATGAAAAAAGAGATATTTGAATTCTATAATAGATATGCCTACGTCATAGGTTATCTAGTTAGGAAAATAAATTCAAGAAATGATGATGATGGAGTTGTGAGAAACAGAATATTAACATTTAGTCATAAACGTCGAAGATACGGTAATACAAGTGATTCTTTGAAGCTGCAACCAACTATTCAAACATATTGTAAAGCCAAGGTGATGGCATCTTTAGATGCTTGCGAATTTTGGAGAATTAACACACTCCATCTCGATCATAATCATAGGACGAGTCCCTCTAAGTCCAGGTTATATTGATGCAACAAAAAATGGAGTACACATATTAAACATCGGCTTGAAGTGAACAATATGACAGGAATTTTGTTGCACATTGATAAGTGTATTTTGTACACTTATTCAGATTCTAAAATATTGACATTTCGTAATTCTTTTAATTGAATTATAGCTTAATTTATTATATAATGTGTTATTAGGTGAAACTGGATGAATGGATGTGAATTTGAAAGAAAGAAGTGAAAACTGGCAAACAAGTAGCAAGATCCAAAGTATAGGGACTAAAGTGTAAATATTCAAAAGTTGTGCCAAAGCTCACGATGAAGATTCGAGAATTTTAGGGGTTAATTTGATGGAATTAGAAGACAATGAGTAAAATATGACTAAAATATTTTCATAAATCAATTTTTAACCGCGCAAGGATATTCCAGATTTTCAGTAGGAAATTGAGAACTATTTTTGGCCTTGTAAGCATTCGAATAGGAAAATCGCTATCTTTGCAAAATTTGGAGCCCTTTGAGTTATATTTACAACTCAATTTGAATAGCCTAAATCAGATATAGGATTAGAAAGTTATGATAAAAATACTAAAAAAGGTGTCGTGCTCAAATTTTCCCGGCGCCGCCTGGGTGTATCTAGGGCTTGTTTTGACCCGTTTTGAAGCCCATAAAAATCCTACATTGGACACAAACGTGGAAAATAGTATTAATACAAGGTTTTGACACTTTTGAGGGAGTTCCACACAATTTGGGAGAGAGAAAAACACATAATAATCAAAATCAAAGAGCAAAAGCTAGGGTTTGAAGACTTTCGAGGTTGAAGAAGATTCTTGGTACAAGATCTAATTCTTTCCATAATCAAGATTTCAAAACCTGATTATGAACTCTATACTTTTTGTTTTTATTCTTTATTATAAGTGCCTAAATTCATAGCTAGGGCGAACATGTAATTGATCATTTATTTCTTTTATTAGTTCTTTAAATACATACGTGTTGATTTTATTCATGAATTTAATACTTAGTTTTAGTTGGAATAATTTAGACACCAATCACCAAACTTTATTATTTGTTTTCAATCAAATTAATATAAAAATAATTTAACTAATTGTTAGATAGTAGTCCTCATGGGAACGATATCCATACTCGTTGGTCTACTATATTACTTGTTACAATCTATACACTTGCGGGACATAAAAATTGACAACAAGCTTTTGGCGCCCTGCCGAAGGATTATTTTTATTTAATATTGGTTTTGATTATTTTTTGCTTTTGTTTGATTTTTTTCTTTTGTTTTTTCAATTTACCTATTTGTTTTTCTTTGCTCAATTGACATGGAATAAAAAGAAGCAAGAGGTCAAAAATTCACAATGATTGATCCCGATTTAAATGTAGGTGACATGCTTTTTGGAGAATTTCTCTTCAGACAAGAACTTTAAAAGTGGAGATATGATCAATATATTATATTTGATATGAATGGGTTTTCGAAAGGACTAAATATCAAATATATTGTTTATGGGGAGATTAAACTGACCTGTGAATATTGTGGGGGCATTGCATCACACAAAAATATTGCTTATTATTGGTGACTCCAGAGAAAGTAAGGAAAGCTATATTTGATTATCCGTAAGAACAAGATGATGACAGTTATGAGAGACATCATCATTCAAAAATATAAACGGATTGAAGATCAAGTAATTTCAGATGAGCCAAATAACATGTCAACGGAGGATCTCTTCATTATTCAACCCGACGAACCAACTAAAGAAAATGAATATGTAGAAACGAATAAATTAATCACGAAGGGGCCAAATGAATTAGTGGCATTCAAGAACATGGGATTAGCATGCAAACCTCCAACTTCATTGATTCTGTGATTAAAATCATTAAGGAAATTAAAGTATTTTTAGTTGAGTTTGAATTGTTTTGACAAGTCCTAACGTATTCAAAAGGGCAAAGTATGATTTTTGAGGAAATGTAAAATGTGGAACAAAGTCAAATTAAGCAAGACCTCCAAAGCTATACTTAAAGTGCTATGAAGCACTAGTGCAAAAGTCTAGCTAAAGACTTTAAATTAACCGCTTATTGGGAGGCAACCCAATTTCTTACCTTTTTATTTATTATGCTTTTTATTTTGCATTGCATATAATCTTTTATGGTGCATTAATTTTAGGCATGTTTATGTTTCAATAAGAGGGTCATCATATCGATACTAAGCCTATTAAAAGAAAATCATATATTTGAGTAAAAAACAGTAGGAAAGATATGGGTACATTTTTCAAAGCTCTAGGGACAAAAAAAATCTGGTTATTGCTTTTAAATTGTCTCTTAAATTTTATATTTGTCTTCTTTCATTTTTCAAATGTACATGAATATCAAACAAGAGGTAGTTTAGAAAAGAAATGAATGAAATTATCCAACAAGATACCTCANTTGTCTCTTAAATTTTATATTTGTCTTCTTTCATTTTTCAAAGGTACATGGATATCAAGCAAGAGGTATCTTAGAAAAGAAATGAATGACCTGATCCAACAAATATATGATAGAAAATATGGGGAGTACCTTCTTGCTTTCTTCCCACCCCTCTATGTGCTATACTATATTTTAAAACATTGCCGATAATGTCTACTTTAAGTTTGGGTGGAAAAAATACTGAGTTTTAAGTTTTATTATTCTTATGTGATTGTGTGTTTCAATTTCTTTATTATATATAAAAAACTAAAAAAAAAAAGAAAAGATTTTCTTATTTATTGTGTGCTTGTGTGGGTTAGTTAGCCTTTGCTGGCAAATATATTTGGAATTATATATTAATTTATAAACTGTGGATATGTTACATACAGATTCATTGATTCTTATCCATGTAAAAATTGATACTATTTGTGCACATGAATTAAGTTTAGCATTATAAAGCAATATGTTGATTCTTATGCTTAATAGGCTGAAATAGTAGAACTTAGATGCTAAATCCAAAAATTACTACAATATATATCCTTCGATCAAATTTAAATTAAATTAGTTTTAAGTGATTTTACTATTGTAGGGAGATATTGATATGAATGGGGATTCCATGTGTGTAAATTCTTGTGTGAATTGTCTAATGCCTATATGATGAAAATTAGGTGAAATTCTTAAGTTAATGGTCAATTTTTGAGAATAAGTATTTAATGAGGGGCATTGTACTAATCATAGCAAGAGAGAGAGAGAGAAGCTATCTCAATATGAAATATATCTTTGTAGCATTTATGACTCGAGTGATTAAGCCTGCAAGGGTATCTAAAAATCGGTGCCCTATGTTCATCTGACTTGAGAGTCATCAGTCTAAAACTCGCTACAATTATCAATTAGAAAGTTTAATGGAGAAAAGTCTGAACATTAGATAAAAAAATTTTATGTATTTACATATTATGCATTGATTAAGTTTTAAACACTTATTTGAGAAGTTAGATCTTTGCCAGGAGATTACTAGCCTACTCGAGTTTTGGAGGTCGAAGTAATCGAAATTTTGAGAATCCTTATTTGTTGAAGTATCGATTTTCAATTAGTGAGATCCATCTAAAGTAAAGAGGGTTGGGAGTTGGTATAAAAATTCAGCCTTAGATCACACATAAGAAAATAGTAAAAAAGAATTAGTTTGGGAGTGAGTAAATCCTACAAGTGATGAAAGCAAAAATTTGAACATCGATGGTCAAGAATAGAAGCAACTCATGAATTTATAGTGTTTTACTTAATTCTTCACACACACACATAAGTTTTGCATTGAAAAAGTAGATATTGATTTTGGTAATGCGACCTTGAAGCTGTTTATCGATTTAATACAAAGATTTTAACCTTGAGACAAAAGGGCAGGTCATCTAACCAAAACATTTTGGATGTTTGTTTGTTAAGTTACATTATGTTTTTGTTTGAGGACAAACAAATTTTTTAGTTTGGGATGTTTGATAAGTGTATTTTATACACTTATTCAAGCTTTAAGAATTAATATTTTGTTTTTAATGGAATTATAGCCTAATTTATTAAATAATGTGTTACTATGTGAAACTCGATGAATGGAAGTGGATTTGAAAGGAAGAAGTGAAAATTGGCGAAAAAGTGGCAAAATCCAAAGTATGGAGACTAAAGTGTAAATATTCAAAAGTTGTGACAAAACTCAAGATGAAGATTCGAGAATACTAAGGGTCAATTGGATGCAACTAGAAGTCAAAACGAGTTAAATATGATCAAAATATTTTCACAGATCAATTTTCAACCACACAAGAATATTCGAGATTTTTAGTTGGAGATTGACACCTATTTTTGGTCTAGTAAACATTCAAATTGAAAAATAGATATTTGTAGCCCTTTGATTTATCTTTATAACCCAATTTGTATCGCCTAAATCGAATACCGAGAGAAAATGTTAAAATAAAAATAGTAAAGGAGGTGCAGTGCTCAAATTTTTCCCAAAAAGGTGGCGTCGCCACCTTTTTGTCTTTGCGGTGCCACTTGGGAGTATCTAGAGCGCGTTTTGACTCGTTTTGAAGTCCATAAAAACCCTATATTGGACACCAACGTGGGGAATAGTATAAATACAAGTTTTTGACACTTTTGAGGGAGTTCCACACAATTTGGGGGAGAGAAAAACACATAATCATCAAGAGCAAAAGAGCAAAAGCTAGGATTTGAAGACTTTCGAGATTGAAGAAGATTTTTGGTGCAAGATCCAATTCTTTTCATGATCAAGATTTCAAAACCAGTTGTAAATTTTATACTTTTTGTTTTTTTTTAATTATTATGACTACCAAAATTCATAACCAAGGCGAACAATATAATCCATGTTTGACCCTTTATTTCTTTTATTCAAGATTCTAGTTTTTTAAATACATATGTGTTGATTTTATTCATGAATTTAATGCTTTGAATTCTTTGGCCAATTATTTAATGATTGTGTGAGTCTAATACGAATTGAGATGTGAGTTTTAGATTTAGACCACATAATAAAATCGGGTAATTTAGTATAACGTGTAAATATACCTATACTAAGTATTGCGATTGTTATACAAATTCTTAAAACTAATGTTGACTCACATNTTATGAATCGAAATGTGAGTTTGAGATTTAGACGATATGGTAAAATTCGGTAATTTAGTATAACGTGTAGAGATACCTAGTCTAATTCTGGGGTCATTAGATGAATTCTTAAAACTAATAGTTTGTTTAACTAAAATAGATTCACATAGAGATATGAAATTGAATTAGTTAAATAGACTCAATAAGAACTCAAGATGGTTAAATTGAATACTTTAGAACAATTCGATCGAACGCTACAATAGTAATGAATCTTGATTGGCGAATAAAGGGGATCCATAGGTAAAATTAAGTCCNACATAGAGATATGAAATTGAATTAGTTAAATAGACTCAATAAGAACTCAAGATGGTTAAATTGAATACTTTAGAACAATTCGATCGAACGCTGCAATAGTAATGAATCTTGATTGGCGAATAAAGGGGATCCATAGGTAAAATTAAGTCCTAGCGGATACATTCATACTTTTAAAACCTAAATTCGACAAATTGTGTACTAACGGTAACTTAGTTTTAGTTGGAATAAGTTAGACATCAATTACCAAACTTTATTATTTATTTTCAATCAAATTAAAGTTAGGAATAATTTAACCAATTATTAGATAGTAGTCCTCCTAGGAACGATATACATACTCATTGGTCCATTATATTACTTGTTACGATCCATACACCTACTAGATATAAAAATCAATAACACACATGTCAGTAGAGCCCATACAAGGGTCGTAATAAACTATGATAGGTTGGTATGCACTCGTGGGCAGTTGAGTTATAAAAAAATGTATCAATCCTCTGCGTCGCTGGCAAATATTCATGTTTTACAGTATTTCATGAGATGTACTATTATCCCCAATTATCGGATCGAGATCGTACAAAATAATGATTTTTCAATGACACTATTTGCTAGACTCGCAATCAAGCATCACAGGTTATAGGTGCTGGACTTGCTACATAGATTTGTTCATATTTCCTAATCCAGGCTTAAAATACAAATCCAGACCTAGATGATATTAATATGATGTTTTGTGATTCATTTGCAGCTTGACATACTCAACTCATGATGTTTTACAGTCGTACCTAAGCAGCTTAATCGTTCAGTCTGTTAGTCTTATATTTTCTCTCTTCCTAGGCTAGGACGTTGCTCTGTATGTGTGATTTCTACATTTGATTAAGGGTCTCCGTTTTGTTACTGTGTAGTTCCATTTCAGGAAAAATGTGCTATTAATTATGTTTATTACATTTCTTTCGGTGTTTGTTTATGTGTTTAGCTGCAATGCCCCTGTGGCTACAAAGTGTGGAATGATATTGAACTTATAGTATAAAGCACGAATTAAATGTTCTATGCCCACTTGTGTGCTCACCATATGATGAAAGGCTGAGTGGTGCTAACGGTAGCCTTATGAATTAACTAATGGATGAATCTATAGTATGATGAATGTAGAAGTTATTCTCTGGTGATGAAACTCTTCTCCTATATGCAACTCTTCTTTAAATATGCAACCATAAGTATTGCAAATGCATGACCACAAAACCAATATTGAATACATACAGCACTAATCGACACACACAGCAACCAAATTACATAAACGTTAACCACATAATTCGGTCTCCAAATCAAACTAGTTATACATACGTAAGTGGATCTAAAAGTTCAAATAAAGACTAATTCTCAGCCCAACCCCTTTCCTTTGTTATCCCCATCCACATGTGCTTTTCCCTCGCAGATAGTCATGTTAGTAGAAATCTCCAAGTCTTTTTCGCCAGTTAGCCGACATGCAGTTTAAAAAATGCCGGTTACATTTTAAACTCCCTTAATTGCCTTAGGATTAGTCGCCGTAACGGTTACGGTACTAGATTCGCCGTTGGATTCTCCTTCTTTGACCCACTCTCAGTAACTACATTTCTCACTACAGTATTCAAACAATTTACCTTCGTTTGCAATGTTCTTCTCCACCTCAAAACACTTTAGAAAGGTGTGTTTACACCATGTGCATGGGCATTTGTTCAGCATGCCCCAAATAAGTGCCCCTTACCCCCACAGCTATTGCAAACTCTATGATTCTTCCCTTTCATTCTAAGATGGAAATGGACCATATAAATAAAACCTTCATATGATACAAAATGTAATTATAAATATTTGGTAAATATTTATTTGAATGTAATATGGAGACTACAGAATTGCAATGCCCAACTTATGTACCAGAAATAATTCATCATAATTGAAATTCCCTAACTAACATGAACATTTTGCAACAAATTGAAACAAAAGATGGGCTCATGACATTTACAATGTTTTACAAATCGACAAAATGTAGTAACCAAAAGGACCAACATGAAAACCATACATTTAACCAAAACGACCAGCATTAAAGGATCCAAATAGCACACACCATACACTCTAAACATATGACAACAATTAAACCATACATTTAACCAAAATGTTTATTCAAATGATATACAGTATATCAGCTAAACGTATGACAACGTTTAAACCATACATTCTTCATCATCGTTATCAACGTCTTAGATCGGAATACGAACACGGCACAACTAAGATGCTTACTTTTCCAAAATGTCATATTTATTTTTCGTTCATTGTGGATAGCATCGAAGACAATAGGTCGGAGATGGAGGAAGTGATACATGGTCGGAGATGATGGATGGCTGCTTCAGCAATGGGCGAACTCAGAGCTCTCTCTTGCCTTCGAGGGTTTCTCCTGATTTGGGGAAATTGATTCATGGTTTTTGGGCCGGGATCAGTTTAAAGGGTTAATAAGGTTAATTATGTATTTTTCTTTTTTATAAAGGCGGCCACGTTATGCTATAAATTAGGTGGTGAACACCGGGGTACAAATAGCATAATTGTTACATACGTACAACTAGGTACTAATCTATGTAAAGTAAATTGTGTTGACAACCTAAAATACAATTTATATGCATAAATACGAAAATATAAAAGGCAATGTAATTTTCGTCGATTTCATTTGCATTCCCCCTCAAATTAATACTAGTATTATAAAGGGCAATGTAATATTCATCGTTCTTATTGAATTCTCCTCAAATTGATGCTGGACAATCAAGAAATATCAATTTGCTGACAAAAAATTGATGTAATTTGCGATTGAACATCAATTGTGATATGTGAAAGAGTAATAACGCAACCATCATAAGCCTCATGTGTAGAGTAACAATCTTCTCCAATATGCTTAGTGAGCTCATGAAATACAGGATTAACAGCGATTTGGATGGCACTAGTGTTGTCAGCATGAAGTGGAGTAGGTTTAAGTTGAGGCCAACTTTGCGTCATTAGAAGATCTCGAATCCAGTCAATCTCAGAGCAAGCATAAGATACAACACGATACTTCTCTAGGAAATGAGCATGCTCCCAATAAATATACACCAAACCTAAACATATGTTTGCCCTCAAATAAAATTATAATCAAAATAACAACAAACACACAAGCATGCAAAAATATTTGGTTAGATAATCTAGCTTTATCTCAAGATTTGAAGTCACCATATTAAATCTATAAACTGTTTCAAAATCAAAATACAAAATTAATATCTACTATTCCAATGCAAAATTGATGTGTGTGTGTGTGTGTGTATGTGTGTGTGAAGAACTAAGTAAACAATCATAAATTTACAAGTTTTCTTCAATTCCCAACCCTTTATGTCGCATATATCCTTTCACATCTCATTTGAGTTGCACACCACCGAACTTATTATTTTTACCTTTTTTCCAATGTTCAATCTAAGGTTAAATTTTTTATTACTATCCCCACCCTCTTTAGCTCAGGTGGACTATACTAATTGTAAGTCAACATATCAATAAATGCAAATTCTATAAACCAAATATAAACGCAGATTAAAGGAGGCCATTCCTATGCATAAGCAGTCCATAAGCATCTGCTAGTGGCTGTGAAGACACACATTCAAGAAATGGATCCTATGACTATTTCAAGTATAAGGAAAATCAAATCAACCATACCGTGCCAGAAGTGTCTCTTCCACCACAAAGCAGTAACATGCCATCAGACCTAGCACTGGTTGTCGCGTACCTACAAAAGGAATATAAATTTCCTAAACACATGTTCCTTAAAGAATGCAGTTAATTAAATTTCAGGAACAAAAGAAAATGATTTAGTGTATTGATTGACGACTCCAATGCACTGAACTTCACTTGGGATAGTTTCTTCAGGAGCATACTGGTGCAATTGGATAGCAACCTTCAATTTCTCAGAACATACGGTATGTGGGACTTATTTGAACTTTATCTGCGATTGTCCTGTACATATTAAAAGAAAAGTGGGAAAATAATGGAAGGATATCCCGAGAAAAATAGATTTATTTTAGGAGCAAAATGTGGATTTTGCGTGCTTAGTTCCACGTTCAAAAGCAGTCACGATGTATGAGATGAAAAAACCAGAAGATGGAACAAAGAAAATCATGGGTTGATTTTCCGGGAAGAATTAGGAAACCATAGTGCAGTAACTAATTCCATGGCATGTCAATGACCTTGCTTCGCATGTACAAGACTCCAATTTTTTGTAGTGACAAGTTAAAAGTCTAAACAGATTAATGGTGAGGAACTTTCTCAAGAAACGATTATAATATTGTCTTCAGATCATCTAAGAGCATGGTTGGATATGCCTAAGAAATAAGTAAAGTTAATTAAAAGTACTTTAAGCTTGGCCAAGCATGTTTGAAGCTTCGTAAGTTACTTTTAAGTAACTTTTCTCCCAAACTCGTCTGGCTGTTTTTCAAAAGTATCTTTTTCTAAAAAAGGTTTAGCGTAAAATGTTAATTCTCACAAGTTTTTACTTACTTTTTGGCAAAAAAAAAAAGTAAGCTTACTTTCTAGGATTAGCAAAACATGCACTAAAAATTGGTTAATTAAGAATTAAGCAGCAATACAGCAGCATAGTTCAACGATAGTGTGAAAGGAAGCACACTACTAAGCAGAGAGTTCTGGCAGGAAAGTTGTTCAAAAGTCAAAACACTGCTAATTCAAATTCAGATATGCAATGCAACTTACATCCTCGCAGAAGGTCTATCACCTTCCGGATTAAGCCTCTGCCACATAAATGGTTTTTGAGCAGTATCCAAAGCCCAAGCATCTAATAACACTATCTGACCTGCAGTAACCAACATAAAGTGTTATCTGGTGTCAACTAGAAGCCAACAGTTCTACATACATATTACAGGTAAATAGGTGAACAAAATAGCCAGCAGAGAGGAAGAAAAATCTCTCTTAGCTCAAGCCTACTATAAAAATTACACACGCATGAAATAATAGAGAAGATCCTATAATTATCAATATTTCTATAGGCATGATTGAAGAATTTATTTATTTATTATTATTATTATTTTTAACTAAGCCCTAAGCCTAGGCTTCCATTCATGAGAACAACTCTTTTATTGTGGCAAGCTTTATCAACTAAGCCTCAATTTCAAGATTTTAAACTGCAAAAAGAAGAAGACAAAAAGATACTATCAGCATTTACTTTGAAGTGGATTTTTCTAAATTCCCACTAAATAAATAGGAAAAAAAAAACCACGAGAAAAAAATTGAAGGAGCTAAAATCGAACATACCGAATCCATTTTCGAGTGAGAACATCATAGGAATGAACTGAATTAGTAACTCCAGCTAAAGCTGAAAATCAAATTTAAAACAAAAAAGTTAACTTTCAACAACTCGTAAAATAAAAAAGAATAGAATTTGATAGGAACAGTACGGATGCCAGGGGCACCTTTGTTACCTCTCTCAATGGCGGTGGTGCTGCCAAAGAGAATGAGGCGCGGGCCATGCAAGGGCGGAGCCAGGAAATTGGTTCAGTGTGGGCATAATTTAGTCGGCCCCGAACTTTGAGTTTTTGGTCATGAATTTAATGATGATAAAAATATAAAACAAGTTAAGCCAAATCAAGTATCAAGTAAAATCAAGTCAAATACTCTCAATTAAGTTCACCAAGCTCCAATGATCTAATCTAATCCCCTGAGCAATTCACAACTTCCAATTACCGGAAGCAATTCAGAATGATACAATCACAAATACTGAAAGCAAAAGCAAAGTAATTCACAGCGCAATTCACACAACAATACTGGAATCAATTCACATAATGCTTTCACAAATTAAAATCGGGTTGAGACAACTGAATTCCGAAAGTACAAGAAGACCTGAGATTTCAATTTTTCACGTGGGAAGATGAAATCAGCAAGCAAAGGTATGTAAAAACAAAAACAAAAAGAGGATAGAAAGATGTTAGTCTACAGTACATACAATTTATAGAAACGCCCGAAGAAACATAGGAATAGGAAGTCCTTATTTGATAGTTAAAAAGTAGGTGTAAACTATGGTCCACGCAGAATTATTTCGAAGATTGTGAGCATTTGTTAAACCAGACTCATTCCCAATGTTTTCTTCAGATGGCTGATATTTTTATACAAGTTAGTAACGCAAGAATGGGCTTTTCAGTAAGGTTGGCTTCTTCTCTCTTGTTTGACAATCTATACCATGCTTTAATTAATTCAACATTTACCATTTCATAAAAAAAGCTTCTCTTGAAACCAAGCATCAATAGTTTTACAATAATAATATCAATATAACTTGGTAGTAGTAGAAGAAAAACAATGACTACAAAAAAAATAGCCACCACCAAAATCAATATGTTATTTACCTTTGTGGCACGGCAAAATTTGGGGCAACAACTTTCTCCACACCTCCCGCTGCAGGACATATGACTAGCACAACAAACATACCTATGGCGAGCACCATAAATGTTTATAAAACCTAGAAATGTGTATTGAGAGCTTAACGAGAAGAGAAAACTTCAATTACCGAGGGCGGAGGCGGCGAAGCAGAGGCTGGAGAGCAGAGGCGGAGGTGGAGGATAATGAATTGAAATGGAGGCTACGAGACTGATGTTTTGAACTAAATGGATTGGACTGGGTAGTGATCTTGAGCCATTTACATTTGGATAGTGTGTATTGGTAATAGTTTTGGGCTTCACTCTTGAGCTGGAAGTTGGCATATTAATCAAAAAAAATTGGGCCATGGGTTGGACCCAGAAGTTCAGTGTGGGCATGTGCCCACATTGGACCTCATTGGGCTCCGCCCCTGGGGCCATGGTTCTTGGTGGAGGTGTTCGTGCAAAACCCGCAAGCGTACTAGATCGTTGATAAGTAATAGAATTGATGAGTTAAGAGTTATCGTCCCACGGGGAATAAATTTAATTCAAGTTTACTAGTTATATATGAAATTCAAATTGTGCAAACAAACTAGAGATTTTGATTTTATTTTATGTTAAATTTCTAAGAAAGTATAAAAAATGTTTTGTATCAAATTATGGATGATTGTATTGGATTTCGAATCCGTCTATTGTTATTTATTTCAATTCTTGATTTGTAATCTAATTTCGTTCGTGTGTTCTAGACAATCGATAATTCTATTGTAATTAATTCTCTTTTCCAAGACAAATTAAATATATTCTAACCATGACCCGAATCTATTCCTAGCCCGAATTCGAATGCTTAGAATACATTAAAGTTTAGATCAATTAAATAATGCAACTAATTGTGAGTCTCTCAACACTACAATAAGCAACTAATTATCTAACTAGTGGCCAATCAATTAAATAATGCAATGGGTATGCAAAATTAATCAAGAAACGCAAGAAATAAACTAAATTACTAGTCTTGAATTAAAACAAATAAACAAATAGGGTTCATCTTCATCCAATACAAAAATGGATCTAGNTAAATCAAAAGATGTTGATCTTCAAACCCAAAGTTGAATTCTTCAAAATCTTGATGAAATTGGCCTTCAATTCCTTGCTATGACTTGATCTTCTCTCCCAAAATATAGCAATTAACCTCTTGTTCTTGATGAATTTGATGATAATATTGTATTTGAAGAGGCAAGAGAGAGTCCCCTATATGTGTAGCCCTCGTTCTCTATTTATAAGAGCAAAAAAATAGGTCAAAATCTCATTCAATTTGATTTCCAAAAGAGTTTGAATCGCAAAACGAAACTAAAGATCCGTCTGTGAAAAAAACCTGTGCACATGCGCCGTATATTTCCTTGCTCATGCACCGTTCATTGGTGTTGCTCTCGGTAGATGAAGTTCATGCCCGTCCGCGCACGATATAATTTGCCCCCACGAGGGCGCAAGTTTGTCTCTGAGCAACGTTTGGTATTTCAGCCATAACTTTCTCTACAAGTATACGATTTAGCTGATTCAAAGTGCATTGGAAACGTAATTCAAAGGGCTACAATTCTTATAGAAATACAATATTTTCATGTCAAACGTTTCATATCCAAAAAATGGGTCTTAACATGAGGCTGAAAATCTATAGCATAACTTATTCGGTTGGAAATTGATTTGTGAGAATATTTCCATTATATTTCACTCATTTGATCTTCAATTGCATCCAATTGATCTTATATGATTTTCAATATTCGTTTTGTGGTCCAATTAATCTATTGGGTGTTTACACTTTGGTCTCCAAACTTTGGATTTTCTTCGTTTTCGCACCTTTTTCATTCATTTCTTCCAAATCCATC
>CAIGRP010009714.1:0-28317 GCA_903798385.1 Fraxinus cuspidata | reverse complement strand
AGACAATGTGTATATATTTTCAGTTTATTGGTTTAGACTTTAATGAAACATGAATAGACTTATAGTGTTAAAAAAAACGTCAATAAGAGGCCCGCTTTGGGCGAGCTCGCTCGTGCCCGAGCTCGCCCAAAGTTGGACGAGCCGAGCTCGTGTGGGCACTGGCCGAGCCGACTCGGCTCGTCCCATTGCCACCCCTACATTCATCTCAATGTCTATCTACAACAGCTCAATTACCCCCAAATTATCTTATAATTAGTTTAATGGTTATCTGGATTTAGTATTTATGATCCACTAATTTCAACATATTAAAATTTTGAATGTAATTATTCTTTTATTATGCAAAACATAAATCTTGTGCTAAAAAATATCAAATTTTACATGAAAAAATATAAATTAACCCTAACATGCAACTTTCCACAATTTATAATCTAATATATGATTCCAAATATATACATCATAGTAGGAAAATTATCTTAACTCACACAAACACAAAAGCAATAAATAAGTTGAAAATAAATTATTATTATTATTTTCAAATTATTTGATTTTTGTTTGCACTCGAACAAGTGCGCAAACAAATTAAAAAAACACAATGTTTTTCCACCCCAAACTTATAACAGACATAACCCTCAATGTCTAAAAATATAACAAGCAATATATATAAATTAAGAGCAAAAAAGGGAACTAAGTACTCCCATGATATATATATTTGAAGATGATGGATGGATTCGTTTGAAAGTTCTATCTCATTTGCTATGTCTTTTCTCTTATCCAGTGTGTTCAGGTATCATGTACATACAAGATTAAAAAAAAATCATGACATGGGACAATTTATAATAAACGCAAACACGCTCTAAATGAAAATATGAGGATGAATATACCTTATACTATTAAAAGCAATAAAAATTATTAATTATGTATCTAAAAAGTAAAATAAATAAAATAGAAGAAAAAATGGGTTGTCTCCCAATAAGCGCTTGTTTATAGCCATTAGCTTGACTTTAAAATTTTGGCTATTTATGGTGGTTTCAAAAGAGAGTTTTTAGCTTTGTATCGACAGCTCTACCAGTTGTTCTTTAGTTCATCTTTGAGCTTCCAGAGTATAGGATTTCGCTTGTTGTCCCGCCCAACGATTCTACCTTCTTCCTTCCTATTCTTCTTAATTATTCAATGATCGATCTTTCGGCATTCCTCAATGTCAAGTGATTGTTTGAGTGGAGCATTCATTGTGAAGGTTTGTTCTTCTTCTTCTTCATCCCTTAAAATTAATTCATCTTTTTCAAAATCCATTAATGACCGTGCAGTTGCTAGGAATGGTCTCCCCAAAATTAACTACATGTGTTGAGTATCTATATCAAGGATGATGAAATCAGCAGCAAAGAAGTTATCTCCAACTTTGATGAATATATCATCTAACACTTCATAAGGATGCTTGACTGTCGTGTTGCCAGTTGTAGGATTATTGATATTGCTTTTTGATCATCTAATCCTAATTTCTTGTAGATAGATAGTGTCGTCATATTAATACTTGCTCCAGTATCAATTAAAGCATTTAAATCATGTCAATTTCTCATTGAGCAAAATATAGTAAAACTTCCTAGATCTTTTAGTTTAGAAGGGAACTTACGTTGTATGATTGCATTGTACTCTTCTCTCAAATTCATTGTTTCAACTACTAGCAACTTTCTCGTATGGGT
Source organism: Fraxinus cuspidata (assembly GCA_903798385.1). Lineage (NCBI taxonomy): Eukaryota > Viridiplantae > Streptophyta > Magnoliopsida > Lamiales > Oleaceae > Fraxinus > Fraxinus cuspidata. Next base: position 26,620 of record CAIGRP010009714.1, on the reverse strand, counting down.
CAACATCTCTTTCAAAATCATAGTATAACTGAAAATCTATAGAATAGCGTCAATGATAGAAATGTTGATGTAAAGTCGTCTGATTGCATCCAAGAATTTTTTGAATTGTTTATCCAGCTTATTGTTCTACAACCTTTGAGAGAATGAGATTGGAGTTATGTGTTTATTGAACTATTTGATGGTAGGTACCTGATTCTTCTCGATCCCTTTCTTTTTCACAGTTATTTCTAGCAATTGAACTCCACTTCTAGTTATAATGGCATGAACATGTTCATCTTTAGGGTGTCTTAGAAGCCTTTGAGGAAATAGAATAAGTGTAACATAAGCCCAAATAGGGATAGCAGAATTGATTGATGGTGCCTCTATAATTGCATAATTCACAGCTTCAATTGCTAATACATGTTCCCATGGATTCTTTTCTGTATCGTTTGACAGAGTACCTTATGTTCTATTAGTTAATGCAGCTGCTATCTGCCCCACATGGGATTACAAATGTTTAATTACAACCTGCTGTTTTGAATAATAGCCTATTGGTTCTGAAAATTAGTTTTAAATTTTGGTAATGAACTTAGCACTAATTCTTCCAACGATGACTTTTTCTCTTATTGTTCCTGAAATCCTAGTGGATTGCCCTGAATCTAACATCCTTGACCTTAATTATTAACCCATGAGAAGTTAGAATGCTTGCTAACCTAGAATATAGGTATTTTGAGTGAGGTTGACCAATTTTTTTACTAGTACTTCCATAAATGCTATCAATGATGTAACTGCTTCAATGTTGTGAATACCTACTATTTTCCTCGAAATTTCCCTTTCTCTTGGCCACATAGTCTAATTTTCTTCTATTTTATCAAAGAGATCTAAAGAGTTGTCTAAGGAAATATCCATGATTGATCCTCCTGCTGAATCATCAATCATGTTAAGATATTCAGGATGTAGGCCTGAATTGAAGATGCAGACCTTATCATTTTTAAGAATGTCTAACTTGGGATACTTTTTGAAGAAATTTTTGAATTTTTCATGTGCTTCTAGATAGCTCTCGATGTCCTTTGGCTTGAATGTAGTGGCTTTACTTTTTATCTGATGGACTTGAGAAGGAAAGAAAAATTTCAAGGTGAATTTTGTACCATGTCAGTCCATGAAACGATGCTCCTAGGAAGTGGTGAGTTTAGTCGTTCTCATACGCTTTGCTTTAAAGTATGAGGGAATAGGCGCATTCGAAAAGTATCAGCTGGCATGCTTTCATGATTGATCACCTCGCAAAGTATTAGGAAAGTTTGTATGTGTTCATGAGGATTTTCAGTTGATTTTCCTAAGAACCTACTGTCTTGATGATTCTAATACAAGTTGATGACATCTAGTCGAATGTGAAAGTTGGTATATCCAAAATGTGGATAAATAATAGCCATTTGCACACAAGTAGGTATGGGATTTAAATAATCCCTAAGAACTTCTCTTAGTAAATTTGGTTGTTCTATCGTATCTGGTGATAATTGAACTTCATTTTGATTTTTTTCCATGTCTCTTACTTTTCTATGTTCTTTTTTTTTTCGTTGCCTGAAAGTTCTTTTGATTTCGGGGTCCAATAGTAGAGACTTGATTTCTTTATAATCTTGCATAAATTGCCAAAAAATAAATAAGGGAAATTAGATGTGTAAATTATAGCCTAAAACAAAATAAAAGAAAAATTCAAATACTATATAAACTAATAAACTCAAATTAAATCTTTTTCCCCAACAACGATGCCAAAAAAAAAATTTGTACAAAACCCACAAGAGTATGGGATCGTTGACAAGTAATATATATAATGAGAAGAGTTGTCATCCTGCATGGAATAAATTCAATTCAAGTTTTGTATGAAATTCGAATTATGTAACACAAAAGAGCTTTTGATTATTGGTATTTGTTGGGGTGCCACCTTCGACCTCGATTAAATTCAGTATTTTCAAAGCACCAAGCCCATCTGTAAAAGTCTAGGTCAGACTACTGAGATAAGATCGGCCCCATGGCCACTGTAATCCCAGATGACATAATAATTACAGATCATTATGATGTTAGCCCAAAGAACGCTTGGCAAGCATCAAGCAAAGGAAAAGCGAGTCACTTAAGAGTTACCTCAACAGATTCAATAAGCAATCCATAGAGGGTGAGAAGATCTCAGAAGACGCCGCCCATATGGAAATCCTTTCTGGGCTAAGGTTTAGAACAAGGTTCTAGTGGTTCGTATACGAGGATGGGCATGGAACATACTATGAATTCCTTAGTTGAGCTGAAAAACATGTAAGTGCGGATGAAGCAACCTCGAATCAGGAAGAAGCTAAAATAAAACTTCATACATCAGGCCCATGAGAAAATGAAAGGTAGAGGGGATAGAGACCGACCTAAACCTTATCCAGAGAGTTTTCATGATTATCACCCATTGAATGCTTTTTTGGAAGAAGTTTCCATACAAACATGAGATAAAGAGGAGTTCCACAGACTCCCGCCCTAGATAAAAGATCTAACTAGAAAGAACTAGAGCAAGTACTACTGGTACCACAGGTCGACAAGCTACAACAAGGACGATTGCAGGGACTTGAGAGATGAATTATAGTCCTTAACTTGACGATGTCATTAGCAAGAATTTGTGGCCAAGCTCGAATAGATAAACCAAGCTCGTTCTCAACAATCTTGCAAACAAGAGGCTGGCCAACAACAAGCTCAGCAAGTCTTTCCAACTCGGAATCCTTGTCCTCACATTGAGATCAAAATGTTAATAAGTGGAAATCAATACACTGAGGATCCAAGAAGGAAAGGAGCAAACATGCTAAGGACGCACGTATCTAGCAAAAATATGAGGTAAGATGACCCAAGTCCAACCTTAACGCTACACCATACCTAGAATGGTTTGGATTTTCAGAAAAAGAATCCCAAGAAGTTCTACAAAACCAAAGCGATACTTTAATAATAACCATGCCTGTTGTAGGAATACAAATAAGCTGAACTCTTATAGATAATGGGAGCTTGGTCATTGCCTTGATTGTGGAGCTATGTGAGGCTCTCTGCCAAAAGAAAACCATGGTGGATTTTGTAGTTGTTAATCTGCTTTCCAGCTACAATGTCATATTAGGTTAACCCATATTGCATAAACTGAAGGCAACCACTTCGATCTACCATTTCAGTATGGCATGCAACATTGATCTACCTAAACCACATATTCGAATGTTGAGAGACAAACAGAGTATTTAATCTAGGGAAGCAAGGATGTAAATGCTTATAGTAGCTGACCTCACTAAGATCGATATTACTCAAAAACACCACAAATGCCCAATGGACAACCACCTATCATTTGACGATAAGAAAGCAGATCTACATTCTTATCCTAGAGTCCTGATGATTTCCATACCCATAGCTGGAGTTACCATTCTCAAGGTCTCGGTTGACACTAGGAGTGCCCTCAACGTACTCTATACCAACATATTGAAACAAATTAGGATACACTTTTTATGATCGTATTCAAATATGGTTTTAGACTAAATAGAGCTCCCACTAAAGCAAAAGGGCTAATTAAGCTCACTATTGAAGTTGATGAAACTCCATGTCGAGCTAAATTGAACATCGAGTTTGACTTTACTACCTTATGATGCTATTATGGGACATCCACTGTTGTTCAACCTTACGACAGTCATATCCATATATCATTACTCACTCAAATTTCACACATCTCATGGTGTAGGTGAGATAAAGGAAAATAGAGAGATTTCTGAAGAATGCCAGATAAAGATCTACCCGATTGGGAAGGATACACACACTCCTCATGTGTGTATATTGGGAACTTGTGGAAAATTGGATAAAGTATCAGTCATTCAAAATAACCAACCAAGGGAACTCAACGTAGGACATGAACTCCAGCCACCGATAAAAAACTAGAAAGTAGAGCTCCTCCATTAGAATCTTGATATCTTTGCTTGGAATCATGAGGACATAGAGGGATTGACCCCAAAGTTGTCTGCCACAGGCTAAACATTGATCCTTTAGCTTGACTAAAGTAGAAACGACACTGTTCACTAAATCCAGAAAGGTACGAGACCCTGAACAAAGAAGTACAAAAGCTGATCCACAATAGGTTCATTCGTGAAGCCAAATACTCTAAGTAGGTTGCAAACCCCATACTCGTAAAGAAAAATAATGGAAACTGGAAAGTATGCATATACTTCACCGATCTCAATAAAGCATGTCTGAAGGATAGCTTCCATCCACCAAGGATAGATCAGAAGGTCAATGCCATGGCAGGACATAAGTTACTCAACTTTATAAATGCATATTATAGATATAATCAAATCTCTATGTATGAGCTAGACCAGAAGCACACCTCTTTGTAACTGATCAGGGTCTCTACTGTAATAAAATGACATCTTTGGTCTTAAGAACGTTGGAGCCACGTACAACGCCTTGTGAACTCCATGTTTGCCAAACAAATTGGCAAAACCATGGAAGTGTACGTTGACGACATGCTAGTCAAATGTAAGGATGCTAGAGACTATTGACAATACTTTGCTAAGATGTTCGAATCTTGAGAAAATATAATATGAAACTAAACCTGTACAAGTACCCCTTTAGTATGAATTCCAGAATGTTCTTAGGCTATTTAGTGAATCATTGGAGAATCGAAGCAAACCAGAAAATATACGAGCCATCATCGAAATGAAAGCACCAATAAGGTCCAAAGAGGTTCAAAGCCTAAATGGAAAAATAGTATTCCTCGGTCGTTTCGTGTCAAAATGGAAGGATCAGTACAAACCATTTTTCGATATATTGCGAGAATGAAAAGTTCGAATGGACCCTAGAATGTCAAATGGCCTTTGATGAACTAAAAAACGGTTAGCACAACCACTCATCCTGTCAAAACCCAAATAAGGCGAAACTTTAGTGATGTACCTCGCCTTATCTGAACATGCAATTAGTGATGTCCAGCTAGGAAAGAAGAAAGGATACATCATCTCATGTATTATGTTAACAAATCTCTCCACGAAGCCAAGCTTCACTATTCCTCTCTATAGAAGTTGGTATATATCGTTATCATGGTAGCCATGAAATTAAGACCTTACTTTTTGGAACATCCCATCGAGATTTTGACTAATTACCCATTGAAGCAAACCTTGCAGAAACCTAATACATTAGATGGAATGATTAAATGGGCTGTGGAGCTCGGACGTTTGACATAAGATACAAACCTCGTACTTCCATAAAAGTCAGGCTCTTGTAAATTTTGTTGCGAAGTTCTACATTGAGCCATTGGAAGAACTCCCACATAATGCTTCTTAGAAGCTGTGATCCCATTAGAGATAGGAATTTCTTCTTTTCAAACAGCAACATATAACGAAGCTGTAAATGAAAAAGCCATTCGTAGAGAATTGGACCTAATAGAGGTGATGGGGAATGAAGCTAAACTCAGAAATGCTATATATAAGCAATGAAATGCCATGTATTAAAACTAGAAAGTACGAAAAGTGAGAATTTGAAATTGGTTTCCTAGTTTTAAAAAATATCTTCCTCGCCACAAGAGAGGTCAGATCGAGATCCCTAGGTTCTAACTGGAAGCAACCCTATAGAAAACTAAGATCTTACCTAGAGGAGTCTATGAGTTGGAAGATATGGAAGGAAATCTGTTGCACCTTTGGAATGCTGAGCTTCTTAAGAAATATTATCACTAAAAAGATATCCTAGTGTGCTATGTAAACCCTTCAATAATAATAATAATAATAATAAAAGAAGATTTGTGTGTTACTCTACTCCTGAGCATCTTAAGCAAGTCGACTTGAGGTTGAATGTGCTGCAACATTTAGACAAATTTCTTCTTAAGAAAATCACTATAGAATTGGTCTTAAGCAATCCGACTAGAGGTTGCATGTGCTGCAACACTTAGACAAAATTCCTCTCAAGAAAACCACTATAGCATTACTCTTAATCAAGTCGTCCTGAGGTTTCATAGAAATCACTATGGTATTGCTCTTAAGCAAGCTTGGCCGAGGTTGAAAGTGCTGCAACACTTAGACAAATTTCATTTCAAGGAAATCACTATGGCATTGTTCTTAAGCAAGCCGGCCTGATGATGCATGTGTTGCAACACTTAGACAAATTTTCTCTCAAGGACATCACTATGGCTTTGCTCTTAATCAAGTCTGCTTGAGGTTGCATGTGGTACAACACTTATACAAATTTTCTCTCAAGGGAATCATTATGACATTATTCTTCAGCAAGCCGACCTAAGGTTGTATATGCTGCAACACTTAGACAAATTTCCTTGTAAGGAAATCACTATTGCATTGCTCTTAAGCCTACCTGAGTTTGCATGTTCTGTAACACTTAGACAAATGTCCTCACAAAGAAATTACTATGGTATTGCTCTTGAGCAAACCGGCCTGAGGTTGTTTGTGCTGCAACACTTAGACAAATTTCCTCTCAAGGAAATCATTATGACATTACTTTTAATCGAGTAGGCCTGAGGTTGCGTGTGATGCAATATTTAGACAAATTTTCTCTTATTGAAATCATTATGGCATTGCTCTTCAACAAGCCAGCCTAACGTTACATGTGTTGTAACACTTAGACAAATTTTCTCACAAAGAAATCACTATGGCATTGCTCTTGAGCAAACCAACCTAAAAATGTGCTAAATAAATGGACACACAAGGTTGAAGTAAACAAACTCAAAAAATAAAATAAATACAATCCACCATGATACTCGAAATACTTCAAATGATATTCACTTGGCAAAATGAATATTGTTAGAATACCAGTTCGACTAAGAAAGAACATTGTTTTTAAACATATAATAAAAAGCTAAAATTCTGGGAGGTTGGGTTGGCTAGAAGCCTCATCTTGCTGGTCTCCAGCATCCTCTTCTGGCTCCTTATCCCCAGAGGACATTCTGATACTAGCCACCTCAGATAACCTCTCCAGTTCTTTCCTTTGATCATCAAGAGCCTCATGTAAGAAGTCGGCGTCGAAGCTTCATCTCTCATCATCTATATGTTTAATAATCTCCCCTAGGGTGACCACATATGCATCTTGGGCTACGGCATCAAATTTGGGACCAACTCTCCACCCCTTAACTACATTCACAGCTCTAGCCTCAACTTCCATAGCCTTATTCCTTGCTTCTTTAGAATAGGCTCTCTCAGCCTCCCTCACTTGGCAACCTACTCAGCCCGTTTTTTCTCTAGCTCGGCTCAAATGGTGGCCTTTTTACCCCTGACCGTTAAAGCCATAACCTCATCCAACAAGGTCAACTTAGAAGCTGCTTTTGTCTCCAACTCAATACTCTCACTCCCCTCTCGGTGAGCTAAGTTCTCTCCGCATCCATGCTCGAGTGAGAGCCTGGTTCTTCGCTTCATCCAATTTCACCAGCTTAGCCTTCACCTAAAGAAAAAATAAGATATGAGACAATAAGAAGAAGAAAATTTCACAAGTACCCAAGGTAACTAAACTACCATACTTTGTCAGCCACCGACATTATGTAAAAGATGGACCTATGGTTGTGCAGCTCTGTAGTATGACGGCCTCATCTACTGACAAGTCATCCAAGTACTTTTGCTCATTCTCATTCTAGCTACAAGTAAAGAGGTTAGCAAAGTCCCTGATGGGAGGAGCTGGTGCAGCGGTGTACTCCTTTGAAGGTGAAGGAACTTAGAAGAAATCAAGGAACATTTCAGGCCATTTTCCCACCATGACCTCGATGTTATGCCTCTGGAGGTCTGGACAACACACCTGTGAACTAGAGAAGTCGAAATGATGGCCTTCTGTAGCCATAGAAGGTGGAGGGAAAACTGCCATCGCCGGATACCAAACCGGGAAGAGCTACAACATCGGAGATTTCTCAACCGGCAAGTCGCACTGCTGAGGGTTGACTGACCTCTTTGGAAGCACAGATCTCTTATCGACCCTTCTTAACTAAGTTCGATTGACTTCCTTGCTTAGCTGATGCCTTCCTTTTCTGTATTCGTTTAGTTACAGCCATTACTGCTGCCTTGGAAGCCTTGTATCATAACATCTTGTCACACTAATCTAAGAAAAAAATTGACAACAGACATTAATAGACAAACTACAAGCCAAACTAAAATACTTGAAAAATAAATAAATAAATAATAAAGCAGGTTCTTAAAATAAGTAATTGGAGAAGGGACTGAGGTCGGATGATGTGGTCCATGATATGTGGATAAGTTCAGGTAAAGATCCATTGATTGTGGAGGAAAGACCAATGACGAAGTCACGGGCAAAGAAGGTCAAGGAAGCTATGAGATTGCTTGCTCAAGTTAGAGTGGACGAAACTTTAATCTGAATAAGTAAAGGAACAAGTTTCATGTTGGGCTTGAAATAAAAAACAAGATGGATCAACTTAGTCCAAGCTGGGGATGAGAAAGTTGAAAAGAGTAACTATGGGACCACATAGTTACCCGAAGCATGCGACCGCATGCCTTTATACCTAGAATCAAAGTAACAATTTTGTATGAACTATACAACTGCATGTCCATACACTATACGTCCGCATAGCACAATTCTCAGGTATTTTTCAATTTTTGGAAAAAATCTTAGTTTATTTAAAACTCTAGTTTTATGTTATTTCTTGATATTTTGAATATTAATTTCGTTTTTAAGTAGGTTTTATGGGTTCCATAAAAATATGGCTCATTCCCTTCATTGTAAGACGAACAATTTGAGAGATATTATTGTGAGGCATATTATTTTCTACTATTTCTTCATTAAATTAATTTTGAACTTATCAAAAACTAAATTCTTGCGGCATTCTACAATTTAAGTAATGTTGTGATTACGAAGTCAAATTATTGTTAGCGGTTGTCTTGGTTCTTTAGTTTAATAATTTATTGTGTCGAGCTTTCCAAACGTTGATTCTTAGCTTTCTTAGGTTTGTTCTAATTTTTCGTAGGTTCCGTAACTACTACTACTACGTGGGTTCGCATCACCGGAGCTGAGGTAGAGGGTCCTGTTGTAGTCGAGGAAAGGGTTGGAATTGAAAGAACCATGACTGGAAAAGGTCGGTGTCTGAGATCACGTACTCACAAGACATTTGTTTCTTAAAGAGAGCTATAACATGTCAGCTCGCTTCTGGATTACTGAAGATAAAGTTACCTTCTTGTAATCTGTAAACAAATAAATAGATAGTTAATGAAGTACTGATAGATTAGCACAGTAAATGATGTTCTACATGGAGTTACTTACAAATGGGATGATAACGAGTGGGTACTACGTCCTCCCTAGCCATCTTAGATGGATGAAATAAAAACTCATCCTTCCACTTTTTTATCGAGGAAGAAGAGTCCAGCACCAATGATCCCGAGTCCTAGGTTGGACGCTGGTAGACTACCATCCCGTATTTTTCTTATCCTACTTAAAGGTGAACTATAAATCAAAACTACTCCACATTGAGGTCAAGTTGGCCAAATTTTTTCCATAAAATTAAGGTGGCGGTGAGCGTCCTCTACCCATTTGGACACTAATGGGTAGGAGCTATTCCTCGGAAAGCTAAGAATTAGTGGATGACCTTATGAAAGTAAAATCTAAGGCTAGCATTGAGAATAGCTGAGTTGAGGGCAACGCAGCCAACCGGAGGGTCATTAGCTTTGTCAGATGGTTAAGGAATTATCATCTCTACTGAGCTCGGTATACCATATTTACCTCACCAATTCACTAACATATCATCCATCACTACTAACCTATAAGATTGGCCCACACTCAGGAAAACATCTACCTTCATTCTGAAATTCAACCTCTTCTTCCCTAGAACCCTCAACTTCACCTTATTCATGTTCCATTCCTATGGGCCAAACTAAATCTCCGGGGTTAACTATTGATATAGGAACTGCAGTAAAAATCTCCTAGCAATCTGTACTAGAAGAAAAGGATGGAGTGCGAATGGGATGGACGGATTCTTCCTATTGGCTACCCCAAAAACGAACCCCTGACTCGTTTGAACTCATGAAAAAATTGAAGTGATAAAAAGAAAAAGAAAGAATGGTACTATTTTGTACTTGGGACGAAGGTGACCTAACTCGAGAAGGACAAAAGCTTGGAAGGAAAGTCTGGCAGCTGAGGAGTTTAAAACCTGAGAACGAAAGTGTAAAAGTGAATGAAATGGGGTATTTATAATAAATGGGTAGACCAAGAGGCGGCCTTGCCAACGGTTGGATCTAGAATAGGCAGGAAATTGAAGGACCCATATTCAAAGGAAATAAAAGCTTGCAAAGAAAGCGAAAGGGTTAGTGGATGACATTTGTCAAGCGCATTTATTAGTGCAGTGATGATAGGATTTAGAGAAACATCTCAACTGCATCCAAGGTTAGTCTGCCACCCAGGTAAAGTACCGACCTTCTAGGTAATATTGGGGTGTTACCTCCTACCTCGATAAATACAGTATTCTTAGAGCACAAAGCCCATTTGTAAAAGTCTAAGTCAGACTATTGAGATAAGCTTAGTCCCATGGTCGTCGTAATCCCAAAGGACATAATAATTATAGATTCTCTACCATACTACTAAGCTAACCAATTCAACAATCAACGAATGACACCTGGCAAGTATGACGTCAGCATATTCTTTTTCCACCAATCAGCCGCAATCGATGTTAGCTCATTATTTTCTAACTATGCAAAAGAGTCGACATCATGATGGTCTAATAGCCGTCTCGACGGCCAATAAGAGACAAGATCACATGCACGCCTCCCAAGCTTAACAGTGTAATTGATTTGATTGACGAGACTTGAGCTGGCCAATGGAAAACTCATCTTTCCTATAAATAGAGACCAATGGTCTTCTCTAGGCAGAAAAAAGGGAAAGCTTACTTCACAATCCAGAAACAAACACTGTCATTGATTATCTCTCTTACTTAAGGAGTGATCAAATGCTTGCATTTGGGAGTTGTTATCATAAAACACGTTTTTAATATTAAAGTTGGCCCAAGAATTATCCTTAGAATTTTTGACGTCTACACTATAAATTTCAATTCTTGATTTGTAATTTTATTCTATTCATGTGTTCTTGATAATTGATAAAGTTATTATATGTAATTTTATTTTCCAATACAAATTAAATCTATCCTAACCACGACCTGAATATATTCTTAGTACAAATTCGAATTATTAGAATGTATTAAAGTTTAGATTATCTATATGATTGCAGACGTGATAAAAGTTATTCCTAGCAACTATTGCACGTACATTAATTTTGTCATATTCTAAACTTATTATGAGTCTTCCAACACTAAAATAAGCAACTATTATCTAATTGGTAGACAATCAATTAAATAATGCAATGAATATGCAAAATTAATAAAGAAATACAAGAAATAAACTAAACTACTAGTCTTGAAATAAAACAAATAACAAATAGGGTCCATCTTCATCCAATACAAAAAGAGATCTAGCCTAGCATGCTTTTAAATAAATTACAAGAAGAATAATGGAAAATCATCACCCTTATCATGAAAGAATGTAAAAAAAATTTATCTTCAATTTCAATGTTGAATTCTTCAAAATCTTGATGTAATTGGCCTCAATTCCTTGCTAAGGTTTGATCTTCTCTCTTAAAAGTAATGAATTAACATCTTGTTTTTTATTAATTTGATGATATTACTATGTATGAAGAGGCAAGAAAGGGTCTTTCAATGTGTAGCCCTTGTTTTACATTTATAAGCGCTAGAAAATATATTAAAATCACTTCCAATTTGGATTCAAAAGAATTAGAATTGCGAAAAGAAACTGTTGTTTCATCTGTGGAAAAGGATTGCCCATGTATAGGCAAAACCATCGAGCTCACCGTTGATCTAAATGGCTCTTGAGTCATGAAAATTCTTGCCTCGCTCGCACTGCTCTGCTTCTCATCATCCTCAAGCAGCTTTCGATATTTTGGACATAACTTTCGTTCCCGATATCCGATTGAGATAATTCAAAGTGTGTTAGAAAGATAATTCAGTGGGATACAATGTTTTTAAAAATTAGAATTTCCAATTTGAACATTTGATATTCGAAAAATGGGTCTCAAGTTGAGGCTACAAATCTGAAGCATAACTTTTTCAGTTGAAATTTGATTTATGAGAATACTTCAAGTATATTTCACTTATTTGACCTTTAATTGCATCTGATTGATCCTATATGATCTTCAATCATCATTTTATGATCAGAGTCAACTATTGAATGTGTATACTTTGGTCCCCAAACTTTGGATTTCTTTCGTTTTTTCTTGTTTTACATTCATTTCTTTCAATTCCACCAATTTGCATTGAGTTCAACCTAACAAACATAATTAACACATAATTAAGCTAATAGATATCAAAATTACTAACAAATACTCCAATTTAATGGCCAAGATAAGTGTACTTATATATTAAAGAGAAAAGAAAAGAAAAGCTTGTTTGATGCCCCTTTTTTTTGCAAAAAAATATATTTTGGAATTTGATGGAGAATGTGTGGTTAAAAAATAAGAAATTTTTCTAGATTTACGTGTAATATTATTTTATTGAAAAATGTATTGTTGAAAAGAAAAGAAAGAAAAATATATTTTGAAAAAAATGAGAGTCAAACAAGGCCAAAAACAAAAAATAAATAAATAAATAGAATTGTGTGTTTTATTAAGAATCACAACCTCATACTTATAGGGGAGAGTAGATGTTACAAAGGAAACAACAGTCATAATGACTAAGGTTGTTGGAGGTATAAAATTCATTCATAAATATTAATATATTTACAATACTCATCCTTGAATAACTATGTATAAAATAACTATCTCATTAAAAACCTTTTTGGATAAAAACTCGATGGTACAAAATACCAACAAATGAAAAAAGAGTACAAATAATTTAGAGTAATAAAATGTTACCTCGTAAAAACTTTATCAAGAAAATCTAGTAGGACAAACTTGATCGAAGGAAAAAGAATACAGCTACTCTCCCTAATTCCAATTCTTATATCAAGCGATCCATGTCTTGTATATCAATATTTTCAATATTGATATCTTGTATGTCAGTATATTCACGAAAATTCTGTGAGACAAAACTTGATGACTGTAGTAACACGATAATTCGAAAAATAGCTCTTCAAGAGTTTCATACATATCAGAGTATTATTTTAAGAGTAAATATCTTGTAGGTTATGAACATTCAATACACAAAAAATATGCCTCATCAAAACTTTATTGGGAGAAACCATGTGGGACAAATTTTAATGAAGGAAAAAATAGAACATTTATTCTTTTTAAGTACGCTACAAAATTTTTCTCGTTATAAACCTTGTCGGGAAAATTCGATGGGACAAAACCTTGGTTAAGAGAAAAGAGTACAACTTATTTACTCCCCGTCGTGATAATATCACTTGAATTATATGCTTCAAGGGTAATATTAAATTTATATAAGATAAGTTGACTATAATCACATTTATTATATGTATATCAAATTTCATGTATTGTCATGCTAACATGGTAGATACTTGTGATTACATTTATCACATGAGAACTTATCTATTTATACAAGTTTTCGCAAAATTTATTATGCAAAAAGTCGTACATTTCATATTACAACTTTACTTTTTCCACTTTCATTTCGCATAAGTGTATATCTTTAGGTGTTCAGACTTTAGATCTAGAAACTTTAAGTTTTTCTAGTAAATTCATTTTTAGTATGATTGCGTCATTTTTTTTTTGGCCAATCATTACTTCCGTCGATATATTTCAACGAATTTATTTTGATTCTCGCTATTTATAAAATGATGCAGTACATCATGTACAAAAGTTTTGTCGACAACTTTGTCTTTTCGATTCTATTTCTTTCTACATAATTTATTGAGATATCTTAATTTTCAAATATCATATACATGAAGCTCTTTCTAGATTTTATAATTTTTTATATCTAAATACTCATCAAGAGTACATGCCTCCTAGGACCAACTTTGTTAATTACTCCATTTTCGTTTGAAAATTTTTATATTAAAATTGAATATCATCACGCTTCAAGAAGTCATAAATTTATCAAATATAATATTAACTAATTGTCTTCTAAGAAGTTAATTCAAATTGGAGCATTTAAATCTAGTGTGTGAGATATTGTTGATTTATTTGGTCATTAAATGCATCTAAATAAATTATCTTTCAAACTTTTAATTCGAATTATCTTTTTCAAGGATCTAAACAATAAAACAATGCAGTTGTACATTATTTTCAACTTCTTAATTCAATTCCCAAATGCTGAGAAAATCGTCCAATCAAATTAACAATCAACAAATCGCGTTATAAAAATATCACTTATTTGGGATAATTGTTTAAACTACGCATTTATTTTCAACATAATTTACTTTCATCTCAATGCAATGTGGTGGACTAATTGTGCATACATATTCACTATCAAATAATTAGATGGAGAAATTGAGCTCTGATCATAAGCCAATTATAATAGGGAGATTAATAGGGAGAACTTGATGTTGGCAGGATGTATAATAGCATCCCCTAAAAATGGTAAGTATTTTGTTCTCAATTAAATTAATTGGAGGTTTTTAACAAGCAGTAATGTTAAACCATTTATCGACATCCCAACGAACATTTATTAAAAGCTTGAGATTTAGGCTAACTAGCATTAATAGGACATATCGTCTTAATTATAGAATCTGAAAATTATGCTCACAATCATCTAGTATATGTATCAAATCAATTAGATATAAATAATATTTAGATGATCAATGTGGAGGAAACAGGGCGTCATGTATCACCCTAATTAATTTTCATAAATATAGGGAATTCAACCCCTATTTTAATTAGGCAATCAACGACCTATTTTCAATAAAAAGAACTAATTTTTATAGAGGAATTTTTTGGATTGAAAAATCTTCTGATTCTTCATTAAATGTCTATTTGAATTCTCATTTCACATCATTATTGATTGAAAGATGGTCCAATTGGTCGTGCCATCAATAATACATTCAGCAATTGAATTTTTGGTTCAATATAATGTTTTACATTTGAATAAGTATTAAATCAAACAAAAGACGTAGTTAATTCTCAAAACTATGATTAACCATGATATAATCATATAAGAATCAAAGTCCACATAACATAAGTTGTATGTTTTCCCTCCGGGGATAAACACAAATTCATAAATTACACATGAAATGATTTTTGAGATATATGCTACTTCAAGAGCACATTATATTTATTATTGCTTCTTCAAGAGCGATAGATCAAAATTCTTTTGAAATATTAAAAATTGTAATTTCATACTCTTCTAGAGCAATAACACATTATTATAACAATTATAGAATAATATACTCTTTAGAAATAAAAATATAATTTTTGTTATATTTTATTTAATTATACTTTTCGGAAGTAAGTAAAATCTAACTAGAATATATGTAAATAATAACTTATTATTTCAAAAGCAACAATATTTTGTAGATCGAAGGATGAGCAAAAAAATGGGTAAGTTAGTTTTAAAAAATAGATAGATCTGTGTTCAAAATTTGTTGACCCCAAAAATTGTATCAACGATGTGGCCAACAGATCTCAAAACCTCTCACATCTACGTAAGCTAAATTCACATACACTTTGACAAGTTGTTAGTTAAATAGTTAAGTCAACTAGGGGGATAATCTGGGGTATATGGGAGCTTAGAACCTGAGCCTCCAGTCGATAAAAGAGGGTCGGCTTGGGAGAAGGATATCATAAGTATATGTAGCAAGAATATGGATTGAGAGTATAAACTTGCATTAACCTCCAATGACACTAAGTGTAAGCTTTTATACTTAAGTAAGGTAAATGAGACCCGTTGGACGATAGGACACGTGGTCTCGCCAGATCGACAGTCCTTTGTGTTGTAAGCATTAATCAATCAATCAAGGCATTAAATGCTAGGAACCCTTTCGTGTCTATAAGCCCTAGTATTTGCAAGTGGGATTTGACCGTATATGTGTATAGGGACGGCGTTGGTTGTGAGTTGTTTGTCAATCACTTCACCACAAGATCTATTATGGATTTTTCCATCGCCTCATCACGACCGGCTCCTATATGAGGCCTTTGCCCAAGTGGGATCGGTTCGATTTAGCTCCCTAGGAAAGGAATTGTTTCCATACATATAACAAGGTTGCCCATGTTCCATGTAGGGTTCGGGGACCTCACCATATGCCACGTGTCTCAATTAGGTATGATTATTTATATGAGTAACAAAAGTCTCCAAAGTCCAAGTATGGTTATTTATATATTACGCGGACTTTCTAGTCTGAGACTGTTAGCTAGAAGTTTGCGATGGGATCGAGGGATATATGGCAAGGCCCTGGATGTGTATGTCGATCCCCTTTAGGTATGATAGGGTTGAAAGATGTTAGGCAAAGCCCTTGATATGTGTGTTGAGCCCCTTTAGGAGCTGAGGCCTGTGATAAGGCCAAGAGATGCTAGGCGTGGCCTTTTGATAGGGTTGAAAGATGTTAGGCGAGGCCCTTGATGTGTGTGTTGAGCCCCTTTAGGGGCTGATGCCTGTTAGGTAGCATGTTCCAATGATTTGAAGGGTAAATTGATTCTTAATAAAAAGACGGCTAGGTGGTATGGCATTTCCCTAGGCTCGAGCTATGTACGCATTTAATGCGCAATGATGGCTATATTTCACATCTGGTAGGTCCCATGCGAGTTTATGGCACGTGTTTGGTACGACTTCATCCGAGCCCTTGATTTGAATTTTCAACAAGTGTCCTTTGGTATTTACGTGGCTAATGGGATTACAGGTAGATGTCAGATCAAAGTGGAGAAAGATCCAACGGTGAGAGTTCCTCCACTATGCATATATAAAAGACTGAAAACCTACTTCTTTTTCTTTTCTTCACTTTGCGAAAGTTTTAGACCTAAGTGCTGAAAATATTCCCTTCAACCATAGTATTTTTCTGTTGTTCCCGGCTATCAACTCTGTTCTCTTCCGTTTCCAAGCGTTCCGGACCTTTTGAGTTTTTAGAACTTGTGTAAGTATCTATCACCATTGTGGCATTTCTTTCATCACTTGAATTAGATGGCTTCTTTCTCAAGAAATAATGTGGTTGAGGGGTCTTTTGGGGTAAATATAGCTTTGATTTTTGCCGAGGCGGGTATTCCTCCAGTGATTCCTACTGAGCGGATCATGGAGGCAACGGGGGCCCTCATAGTGCATGGATGATGCAAGAAGGCCCTATAGACTATAGCGTCAGGTGGGGGCCTCTTTGTGGCCAACAGATATAAAGGAGAGTGAGCTCGAGGGTTTTAGGGAAAAGTTTAGGATCCCAGACAATATCGAGATGTTTGTACCGACCTATGAGGAAAGAGCTTGTTTTCCCAGTGAGGGGTATGTTGCTGTGAGTGGACGATCCTGAGTGGGAGGATGAAATTGTCCATACACCCTTTCTTTAGATATATCCTTAGACAGTATAACTTAGCCCCTACCCAACTAGTACCAAACACATGAAGCCAATTGGCAGGGGCCTTTCTTCTCTGGAAGAAGGCCACCATTGGTGAAGATATGCCCACACACGTTTTTCAAACCTTTTTCCAACCACAGACCTCTAGTAGGG
The DNA here is from genome assembly GCA_903798385.1 of Fraxinus cuspidata. Classification (NCBI taxonomy): domain Eukaryota; kingdom Viridiplantae; phylum Streptophyta; class Magnoliopsida; order Lamiales; family Oleaceae; genus Fraxinus; species Fraxinus cuspidata. The sequence continues at coordinate 9,062 of CAIGRP010009714.1, read as the reverse complement.
TGAGCGATTGAAAGGGGTGGTATTATATGAACCCCTGAGGTCCACATTATCCTTTTATTTGGGGGACCTCTACTTCTATCAAAAATTGGAAAGCATCATGGTTCTGGGTTAGGGGTCGCTGGCAGACAATGGAAGGAGATGTGGTCCCAGAGATCACTGTGCCGACCCAATACCATGAGTATAGTAAGTCGAGCTTTCTTTTAGCATGATATTTCTTTATATGAGCTTCCTTTCGTTTTTTGTCTCATGCAAGCTTTATGTAACTGCACTCGGATGGTTCGAGCTCGAACCATTCGAGTGGACCATCTTCCGGGCAATATACGAGTTTCTTGTGGACATGAGGTACTTTAAGAATGTTATAAGCAAGCATAACCTTTTCGTTACTCACCAGCTAATGGCTATGAAGGGTATGGATGGTTCGCTTCTTTATTTGCTAATTACTTTCTTTGACAGTTCTCCTAAATATTCCTTTTGTTTGTAGGGCAACATGACAAGAAAGAGTATGTGAAACCCAGCCTTCTTCATTTGAGGAACCTAGGAGAGGCTCTGAAAAAAGAAGCCCCTGAGTGCTGGGTCATCTTCTTATAAAACTTAGCAGGATAAGCTGGCCCACCTTTCCAAGATTAATTCGCCATCTCCTCCGAAGAAGAAATGGGAGAAAGAAAAGGAAAAAGAAGATGAGGCTTCTTTGGAGAGGCATCCTAAGAAGAAATAGGTTATGTCGAAGAACGCTTGGCTTCCCTCTCCCCCAAAATGCTAAACAATGATTGGCCTATCACTTCGACGTCCCATCATTGCCGAACCCATTTCCTCCATAAAAATTGTTGATGTGGAAGAGGCTTCTGATGAGGAAGTAAGCCTCATGAAGAGGAAGAGTGGAAGGGACGCCAAAGGTGCTCCCTCTGAAGGTAAAGCCCAAAACTTTTTGGGTGTGAGGGCTCATGAGATAGCCTCCCCGGTGATGGAAATGCTCCATGCTGAGGTTCAAAGGTCCGAGGGTCCATCACAAATATTGGACTGATAAATACTCCTCGTATGCGGAGACCTGTAGTGGATAAGGTGGAGGCATGTCTCGCCCTGCAGGCTCGCTTTTAAGGATTTTTTCTTAATGTTCAAATGGGGCTGAGGCGATTGCAGGGCCTCAATAAGGAGTATCTATCCAAGCTAGAAGGTGTCGAAGTAGCAGTGAACAGGGCTAAAGTCGAGGCATCTTTGACCAACGAGGCCATGGAGGCCTCCAAGATAACGCAAGTCGAAGCAGAGTCGAGAATGGACGCAATTACTAAGGAAAATGATGAATTAAAGAAGGAGGTCCATCTCTGCAAAGCTGAAGTCAATGTACTAACGAAGCGAGTGGAGAAATCTGATAATTTGTAGAAAATCACTTCGTCGGCATTAGAGGTGGCCAACAAGGATAAGGAAGAGTTGACAATCAAGGTTGAGAAGTTGACTGCTAAGGTGGATGGTTTGAAACAATGGTTAAGGGGTGTTGGGACGGTGACAGTGAATGAGTACGTTATTCATTTCCATGAGATATTTAAGTATGACGGCCTCGGTATATACTAGTGGGGAGTTGCATATAGCGAAATGCTTGCGAGGCTTACCGAATGGAGGAGAAGTGTTGGCACTTGTCGCACCTTTTTACGAATTGTATAGCATCCTTTCTCAGGGTTGGCCAGTAGTATCCTTGTCTTAGCACCTTATGGGCCAACGTCGAGCCCCCTTGTGGTTGCCACAAATTCCTTTGTAGATATCTTGTAAGACGTAGTCAGCCTCATCTCCTCCAGTGTACCGTAGGAGATGGGATGGGAAGCCTCTTTTGTAAAGTACCTCATCCTCAAGTACATAGTGGATGGCCCTTCACCTGAGCTTGTGAGCATCTTCCTTGTTTTCCGGCGAGATGTGATCCTTGAGGTAAGTTATAATAGATTGCATCCATTATGGGGTCCCTACAACCCACATCACCTCTTTTACCTTGGTTGTAGAGGGCCGGGAGGTATTCAATGGGTACAATTTTGAGTAATTCTGAGTCTTTCCTGCTGGCTAGTTTCGATAAGGCATCCGCGTACAGGTTCTCCATTCTTGGAATTTGGGTCAACTCAAATTTTTCAAAGCATGGGATCAGGTCTATAACCTTCTTTAGATATGCTACCATGCCTTTATCCTTGGCTGTGAAACTGTTGCTGACCTGGCTTACAACCAGCTGGGAGTCACTCCGAACTACCAAGTTTTAGACCCGCATCTCTTTGGCCAACTTGAGGCCTGCTAGAAGCGCCTCATACTCAGCTACGTTGTTGGAGGTTTTAAAGCCGAACCTCACTGCACAATTAAGTTTTTGACCCTCTAGGCTTTCCAGCAGTACCCCAGCTCCTGATCCCATTTCTCCTACGGATCCGTCAACAAACAATTTTCAAGCCGGGGGGTCGGCTGGTTCCATTGTTACATTGATATTTGTTGCCTCTGTGAATTTCACTATGAAATCCGTCACTGCTTGTCCCTTCATTGAGGTTCTTGGCTGATACGAAATATCAAATTCGCTCAACTCCACATCCCATTTCATCAGCCTCCCCAATGCGTCTAGCTTTCGGAGCACTTGTTTGAGGGGGAGGCTCGTTAGCACACGTATACTATTGGCCTGGAAATAGGGCCTCAGCTTCCTAGAAATGATCATAAGGACAAAACAATTTTCTCTATATCAGTATAAAGCATTTCAGCTGGCAGAAGGACTTTGCTTACGTAATAGACAGGTAGTTGAGTGCTCACCAAACTCACCGCATTGACGCTTACAACCAAATATAATAGAAATACTTCTCCATCCTCGGGCTTCGAGAGAAGAGAGGCCTAGCTTAAATATTTCTTCAGCCCTTGGAATGCTTCTTCCCATTCCCCATTCCACAGGAACGTTTTTCCTCTTTTTAGAACTTTAAAGAAAGGAAAGCATCTTTTTGTAGCTTTGGAGATGAAATGGTTAAGTGCTGCGAGGCGTCCTATCAAACATTGCACTTCCGTGGGTTTGCTGGGGGATTTCATATCCAACAAGGCCTTAATTTTCTCAGGGTTTGCCTCAATTCCTTGCTGGTTAACCATATAACCCAAGAATTTTCTAGAAGCGACGCCAAAAGTGCATTTTAATGGATTCAACTTTATTCGGTATTCCCTCAAGATCTTGAAGGTAGCTTTCAAGTGTTCAATGTGCTCTGTAGACCTGAGGCTCGAACATGTCATCGATGTACATCTCCATCGTTTTGCCTAAGATGTCAAAGAATATTTTGTTGACCAACCGCTAGTAAGTTGCGCCAGCATTCTTTAAGCCAAAAGGCATGACTTTATAGTAGTATAGGACCCTATCAGTGATGAACGAGGTATTTTTCTCATTCGTATGGTGCATAGGGATCTGATTGTACCCTAAATATGCATCCATGAAGCTCAGGAGTTCATGGCCCGTAGTTGAATCCAGTAACTTGTCGATCCTTGGGAGTGGAAAACTGTCCTTTGGGCAAGCTTAGTTAAGGTTAAAGAAGTCTATGCAGACCCTCCACTAGCTATTGGCTTTCTTTACCAAGACGTGATTGGATATCTATTTTGGATATATTGCCTCTCTAATGAACCCATTAGATATGAGTTTTAGCACATCTTCTTTCGAGGTTGCATATCTCTTCGGGTTCAAGGCTCTTCTCTTTTTCTTGTGAAGAGCAAACTTTGGGTCTACGTCAAGACGATGGTAACTAACCCTGGGATCAATGCCCACGAAGTACTCGTGCCTCCACGCAAATACATCCAAGTTTTTAAGTAAGAAGTATTTAAGCTTGGCTTTTTCTTCCGGCTCAAGTTCTTTCCCTATTTGAAACACCCTTGCGGGGTCATGTGAACTTACGAGGAAAGGTTCAAGCTCTTCTATCGGGGTTGCTTGTGAGTTTGATTTCGTGATCCTAGGGTCTAAATCCACCTCAATGACTTCTTCTTCAGGGGCATCTATCATATTGACGTCTTCCCCTTGTTTAGAGGTAGGACCTTCTTCAGGAGCGTCAATCATCTCAACATCCATCAAAACCATGTTTACACTGCGGGGTTCGGATTTCCTTAAGAAGCTAAGGTAGCACTCCCTTGACCCTATCTGATCCCCTCGTACCATGGCAACTCTTTCCTTAGTAGGAAAATTTATGCACAAATAATGTATGGATGTCACAACTTGGAGCTTTTTTAAGGCGGGTAGCCCTAATACTCCATGGTAGGTGGATCGATGGTCTATAATAAGGAATTCCATAAAGTGATGGGCCATAAATGGGGGCTCTTCCATTTCTACCTCCAATGTGAATCTTCATCTAGGGATGATGATATCACCAGTAAAACCATATAATGGAGCGATCATGGGAGTGAGTTCGTGGTCTACCATCATTTTGTCAAAGGAGGTTTCGAACAGGATATTAACGAAACTTCCATTGTCCACCAGCATGTGCCTCAGTCTATTCCTAACTATGATGGCACATACCACCAGTGCGTTACAGTGCAGATAATGAACTCCTATAGTGTCTACCAGGGTGAAGGTGATTGGTGGGGTGCTCCTAGATCCATGGCCATATGAGGGTCTTTCACTTCTCTTGCGTAGATTTTCAAGGTGTTCTTGGAGTCCCTCCCATAAGTAGACCACCTATGATGGTGTCAATTTCTCTCATGGGAGCGTTATCAGCATTTGATGGAGGCTCTCTCCAAGGCCTCTACATCATTGCCTTGTTTCTGTCTCCCTCGTGCTCCTGGCGAGGTGATTCTTTCCTGTGGTGCCGTCTTGCTTCGTCATGCCTAGGCTCTCTCTCTCTCTCTCTCTCTCTCTCTCGCCTAGGCTTGGGTGCATTTCTTTGTGTTTGACGGGCGTTTCTATCCTCAATACGTGGGCCATTCAACTCTTCATGATATGGCATGGAGAGGCAATTCTTAGTGATGTGGCTATTGGTTCGATGGTATGTGCAGTATTGCCTATCTCTAGGCTCCCTATTTCTCCCTCTACCTCTTCTTCTGGACGGGTTCGGCTGCTTTAAGGCTTCAGGCCCAACCTCCTCATACGTCAAAGAGGGTACTACGTTTAGCATGGTAGTGGTCAATGCTTGGCCGGAGGTAGGGGCTATTGTGCATCCTGCTTGGGTCCATTGCTGGTCCACCAAGTAGGACACAGTACCTCTTCGTTGTCTTTGAGGTAGTCGGAGTCCAGTGAAGTTCGGTTGTGGTGATATCTGCTCTTCATTAACGATTTCGCTTCTCATCATTTCCACCAAAGCATCATAAGAAGTGGGATTTCTGTTTCGCACGTCCCTCAACAATAGGGTATTCATGTTAAGGCCTTCTCTTAGGGCAAAGAGGGCATCTCTATCCGTAATGTGCTCGCAATAGGTCATTTCATCTGTGAAATGGGCCAATAACTTTTCAAGGTCTCACCTGCCTACTGCCTCATGTCTTGTAGCCTTTGGATGGGGACTTCTCCCTCATTGCTAGATAGGTATTGATTTTGAAAGGCTTTCTTGAAGTCTGACCAACTTCTAAAGCTACCAACGGGGTTGTGATTGTACCAAATTTCTGCAGCTCCTATAAGAATGATTCTGATGGACCATACATGTGGATTTTGTAGTTGTTAAGGTGCTTTGTCAGATCACATTTTCCTTCGTATTTAGGTATCTTTAAAGGTACAAACTGACTAGGGACCGGAGCATTTCTCAATTCTTAGGAGAAGGGCAGGCTTCCGTCGTCATCGTCCAATTCAAATGACATGTATGGTCCATCAGAATCATTCTCCTCTGCTGATAACGAGGGGGTTGTGATGTTCCTGCTTGATTTCTCAAGTTCGCCTCATCCCTCATCTCTCGCCTATTTCTAGGCGATGGCAGAATCCCTTGAGGGTCATATCCCTGCCTTCTTTGCACGAGAGGTGGCCTATAGGACCTATTTCTAGGCCTAGAGGGTCCAATCCGATCAAAAACGTTGTTGGATCTTTGAGGTTCGTGCTCTTGAGTGTACTCGGGGGGAAATTTTACCTCATGTGGTATGTCATTATCGGATCGACTTGTAACGTAGTTGGTGGAGGTATCTATTTCCACCTCCCTCTCCACTGGGCTACCATTCATGTCATACATTTGAAGGTACACTACCGTGTCGTTTTCCTCACCCGGGGGGAAAATCCCCTGTCGAGGTGCCTGTGATCCAACCTGCTGCTGCATTTGCATGAGTAGCTGTTGCATCGCAGCGTTCTGCTGGGCCATGTTTCTCATATTTGCAGCCATTTCCCCCATTTCTTTTGCTAGGAGTAATGTGGTACCACATCGCCTGTGGTGGTAATGGAGACGACGCATGTTCACATTTGTGCGGAGGACTTCTTCTTCAGATGTCTCTTGCTGCCTATTTCCACCATGTGTTTCTTGGTAGCTAGAACTCATTGCGAGTATCCGACTTCGAAATAACAATGGGTATTCAAGACGTTCCTTCTTCGTAGTGGTTCTTTCTTCAAGAACCAAACTTTTTTCCAAGGCTTTGTTTCGGATAGCTCTTACCACAAGGATGTTCTTGGTTATGGTATCAAGATTCCCACAGACGGTACCAATCTGTTGACCCCTAAAATTGTATCAACGATGTGGCCAACAGATCCCAAAACCTCTCACGTCTACGTAAGCTAAATCCCAATACACTTAGACAAGTTGTTAGTTAAATGGTTAAGTCAACTAGGGAAATAATCTGGGGTGTAGGGGAGTTTAGAACGTGAGCCTCCAAACAATAAAAGAGGGTCGGCTTGGGAGAATGATATCAGAAGTATATGTAGCAAGAATAAGGGATTGGGAGTCTAAACTTGCATTAACCTCCAATGGTACGAAGTGAGAGCTTTTATACTTGAGTAAGGTGAATGAAGCCTATTGGATGATAGGACACGTAGCCTCGCTAGATTGACTGGCCCTTTGTGTTGCAAGCATTAATCAATCAATCAATCAAGGTATTAAATGCTAGGACATCTTTCGTGTCTATAGGCCCTAGTCTTTGCAAGTGGTATTTGACCATGTCGGTGTGCAGGGACGGTGTGACATTAAATTTTCTTGTCAATCACTTCACCACAAGATCTATTATGGATTTTGCCATCGTCTCATCACGATCGGCTCTTACATGGGGCATCTGTCCAAGTGGGATCGGTTCAGTTTAACTCCATGGGAAAGGGATCGTCTCCATACATATAATAGGGTTGTACATGTTGCCATGTAGGGTTCGGGGATCTCACAATATGCTATGTGGCTCAATTAGATATGAGTAACAAAATTAATGTCTAAATTAAAAGGTGTGTACCTTGAATCCATCTCAGAATCAAATTGGTCTAATTACAGTTACAGCCTTATTTCATACCACCACACCATGAGTATAGGATCTTAGAGATCGTGTAACTAAAAAACTTCCTTAACACCATATGATAGTCGTCATGTTTTCCTAGCAATAATTCTTTCATGATAACATCTTAACGTAAAGCATCCACATACTTTCTGACCAATCTACAATATATTAAAAGTAGAGATTGGGGAAAAACTTTTGAATATTACTTTTGTCCTTACGTGTTTACCTTTATGCCCAATATACCCTCATGGTTTACAAATAGAAAAAAATAAAAAATTGAAAGGTTGCATTAATATGTATAGTTATTATTTACCCTTATTTAAAAGTTTTAATTGGCTGTTACATATAAGGTTGAACAACGAAACCGTCAAACAACCAAATTAAACCGAAATCGTTTTTTGAAACCATTGGTTTGGATCCACGTAGATCCATCAACGTTTTAGTTTTGAGTAGAACCAAACCGCTTTGAAGTGGTTTGATTTAGGTTTTAATTTTTGCAAACCGTCAAACCGCTTACCAAAAAAAATTAGTTTTAAATTTAAATTTTATTCAACCCAATTAAAACTAAATGCATCCCAATTAAAAGATACCTTCATATTAGACTCAATCCAATTAAATTCAATCCCAATTTAACTAAATGCCCAATTAGATAATTACAAATCTTAACTTTAAAATTTAAATCCAATCCTTAATTCTTTAATACGTGTGTGGTACTTTCAATTAACTTCTAGGTTATTTCTCCATCTTTCAAATTCTAACAATAAAGGTACGTGAATTTCTACTATTTATATTTTTATATATTGATTCTTTATATTAATTCATGTTCATATACGGTGTTTTGTTTGATAATTTTCTACATATTTTCTTAATTTCTTTTTAGAACAAATTGTTTCGCTGCATTGAATTATTAGAAATGGAGAACTTTGTTTATAATATTCGTAATAGTACTAATATTTATATTTTAATGTAATTCTTATAAGTAAAGAACATTTGTTTATAATATTCGTAATAATACTATTATTTATATTTTAATGTGATATTTAAGATTACTATTTACGATTTAACTTGGTTGATGTAGTTTTAAACCAAACCAAATCGAAAAAGGTGATTTGAATTGGGTTGGTTTAGAAATTGAAGTGATTTGATTTTGTTTGAAAAAATGTCAAATTACTTGTTTTGGTTTGAAAATTTATCACAAACCGACTAAATCGAAACGTGTTCACCCCTACCATGTGACAGCAAACTTGCTAATTAGTAAAAGAGTTATTTCTTAAATTTTGCTTTCAACTTCTTCAATCATCTCTCATTTAATAACAATTTCAACCACGTGAATAAAATTACTTTCTTTTGTGTCATATGCGTGTTGGTATTGTGCATTTATTGGTACTCCAGTAAATAGTATCAACAGTCTGGGCTGCCGAACACTGACTCGGACAATGCAGTGAGTCAGTGGTTCGACCGGTGACCCGGTGGCTGGACAGGCGGGTCAGTTCTTGTTAAATATATTATTATCTATTTATTGAATAATAAAATTTTGATATTTTCTAATACTAACTAAATTAACTTTATGTAATTTAGCTGACTAAAGATCAATTTTTATGTCAAAATTCAACAAATTGGAAATACTGTATAATGAAATATAAATTTGAAGCAATAAACAACCAACAATAAAAGACAAAATTATGTGGCAAAAATAAACAAGATAGCTT
>CAIGRP010009711.1:0-21172 GCA_903798385.1 Fraxinus cuspidata | reverse complement strand
TTTTTTTTTTAAGTTTAGATGTATTTTTTTATATATTAATATTTAGTTATTAGTTATAATACGTATAAATTGCACAAATTTTAAATATATTATAAAAAATTATAGACTTATAACGAATTTTAAAAAAAATACGAGTCGGCTCGGCTTATGCCCTGCGGCCCGCTAAGGCTCGAGTAGAAAGCTCGAGCCGAGCTTCATTTTTTTTGCCGAGCTTTTGCTTGGCTCGGTTCAGGAAAAAAAGTCGGACCTGTTTTACTTTAGTAGAGCCCGAGCCTTGAGTTTTGGCTTATGACTCGACTCGTTGACATGACTAAGGATAATATAATGCCGTTTTGATAAAAACTTAAGAATAGATCATGGTTCTTGAAGAAATAGTAAACAAATAAAATCAAGGATAACACCGAACGATTGGATGAACATTCTCTAAATACAAAGAAAAGCAAAGTCAATCATCACCTAAGCAGGCAATTGAATATATGCAAATTTCTACTCCCTGTAGTTCACATGAATATTAAAATTATGTTTCAGCACGCACACAACTTCACCCACACTAAAGAAGCGAAAACCACAAATATTTCAACACTTAAAAACACTAGAAATGTTAAATAGAGCTAAGAACCAAGAAAAAATAAAAGTTAAACTTGGATTGATTTAAAAAATAAATAAAAAAAAGGAATGCTGAAAAATAAGATATTCACGAATTTGACGCAAATTTGACACCAAATTATTAACAGATGAATTATAATTCATCTCTAAACTCTCTTATGTGTTATAATTTTTTTTTTAAAAAAGTGGAAATTCGAAAAATCAAACCTAGTCTATTAAACTAGGGATGGCAAAAAAGCTCGCCGGCTCGGGCTTTGCTCGGAAAAAGCCCGAGCCCCATTTTGGGGTATCGGCCGAGCCGGCCCGGCCTGTTTAATTTTATTTTTTTTAAACATAAGGCAACTGTAGCCTGCTTGCTGCCTGCTTGTTACGTATAATTTAAAAAAAAAAAATCGAGCCGGCTCGGCTCGAGCTCATCTCGGTCCGCTAAGGCTCGAGCCGAAAGCTCGGGCCGAGCCTCATTTTTTCAGCCGAGCAAAAGGCTCAGCTCGGGCCCAAAAAAGCTCGAGCTAAGCCCGAACTTCGAGTTCCGGCTCGTGGCTCAACTCGACTCATTGACATGGCTATATTAAACCAAGATTCCACTATTTTCAATAGTTTTAATTGATTAAAAATCAATGATAACATTTTCAACATTTTTCACATGCACTCTTTCAACCCGAAATCAAAAGTACTCATACATTTAAGATTCAAGAACAAAATATCTTGTCATGTCATAAATAAATATTTTTAAAACAAAGACAGAATAATAATATAAATCTTACCTTGAGTTTTTTGAAAACTTTCAACAGAATAAAGATTCAATAATTATGTGTGGAAATTTTGGAATTAATAGAATTTTTGGGGGAGATGATGAGAGAAATAGATTTCAATTTTCAATCTTTTCCTTTCCTCACTTAAAAGCACACATTAATTTTTTTTTTTTAGGAATTTGAGGGATTTTGAACTGGACCAGTTTTTGGACCTCTTTTTTCCTATGAGGCCCCTTCAAATTTGAGGCCCAAGGTAGTGGCCTTGTTTACCTTGGGCCAGCCCTGACCATCTTGAAGAGTTATTTTTCTTTGTTCTCTATTTTTCACACACAAACATGTTTAAAAGTTAGCCTAGAACCTACATTTGAAGATGAAAGAAGGGAAACACTAGTTGAATAGGTGGCAACGACGATGGCAAGATCTGAAACCAGAATTTTCTTGTTTAATAGATTTTTTTTTTGTGTGTGTGCTTTTGGAAGGAATTGATGGATGGTGATGGGTTTATGATGGTTCGTTACACGTGGTGAATGGTTTTTGTGACCGTTCGTGAGGAAAGTCTGTGGTGGGTGGTGGTAGTTCATTGGTTAATGAGTTGCCATGCAAAAAAAAAAATAATAATAATAAATAAATAAATAAAAATAAAAATAAAATTATACACAATGTACCAATAATGCATTTAATTTTATTTTGTTGAAGGGTGACTCTTGATGGTGATGGGGTGGCGGGAATATCGATGGTGGTGATGGGTGAGGGTAACATTGATGGTGGTGATGGGTGAGGGTGCATGGGTTAATAAGTTACAATACTAAAAGTTAAATCACATTGTACTAGCGGTGTATGTAATTTTCTTGTGGTGATGAGGTGAAGATTGGTTGTGGTGGAGTGACGATAAAGGTGATGCTGAGATGTTGGTGTAACATTGTAACAATAATAAAAGTTATAATTTATAAAAAAATACCTACAATTTAATATGATTTAAGTGTAAATTAACATATCGTATAAGGTATAATAATTGTAGTTTATTAAATATAGGATTTCTATAAAATAAATTATATGGATAATTGCAGCAAAAGTCCCAAACCTTTGCAATATTAACATACTTTTTTCAAACATTTGATTTGTTATAGCTGTCACCCCTAACATTTCCAAATGTTGCAGGTGAAGTCTTTTTGGACAATTTTCATCCATAATTCCTTTAGTTGACCAAATATTTAACTTTGGCCACATTTTTAACATTTTAAAAAGAGCAGAAGAGTAACTTTTCATTTATCACATTAAATAATTAAATAAAAAATAAGGAAAAAAAACACACACACACACACACAATCGTCTTCTTCCTCTCACCCCTCGCCCATTCCCACCCCCACCTCAAAGCCTCAGTTTGGATTAGACTTATTCGCTTTCTTCGAATTCACAAATAGAAAGTTAATAAAATTTGTAAGGCGGGCTTCAGGGAAAATAGGCTGTTTCACTTTGTTTAAATTTGCATAAATATTCATGGCTCTAGATTTCGATTTGATCAAATTGTCATCTACTTTATTTTCCTTTTTTCTGGCAGAGAAACTCTTCATCTTGCTTATGAAATAAGTGATTTTCAACCTTTGCACTTGTTCTTACAGGCTTAAGCTTTGATGCAGAAAAACAAGAAATTCTTGATTTCGTTGAATTTGAACCCCCAAACAACTCCGAATCAAATAAAGAAAGTGTTCCAGAATGTCAGAAGAACTCGAATTTGAACTGAAAAACATCATTTTCGTGTACCCATAAGTTCTCCAATTATACCCTTCTTTGAGCAATAATTTTCTCATTAATTTTCTTTTCCTTCTTCCCATTTCATCTTCTTCTTTGCTGACAGTTTTTACCCTTCCAACACCATGTTTTTTGTCGGCCGATAGCAGGTGGTTGGTGGAGGTGGTGGTGTGAATTTTAAGTAGTGCGGATTTTAATTTAATTATTTAATATGATATATAGAAAGTTATATTTCTATCCCTTTTTAAAATACTAAAAATGTGATCAAAGTTCAATTTTTATTTTATTGACAGAACTGTGGGTGGAAGCTGTTCGAGAGGACTTCACCTGCAACGTTGAAAAAGATTAGGGATGACTTCTATAACAAATAAGAAGTTTAAAAAAAAGTCTGCCATTGTTTCAAAGATTTGAAACTTTTGCTGCAATTATCCCATAAAAATGGAAAAGAAAGGTGAACGAGTATGGAAGGATGTGAGATTGGTGTGGTGGATGAAATTTCTTTTTCCTTTTTGTCCCTTTTAAATATAGTCAAATTATGATCAAATTCTAGACTTTTGATCGACTATCAATTTTTTTTCAATGAAAACCGTTCACACATTAAATCTTCAAGGACTTGAAAAGGTTTAGAACCTCTAATACAAATTCCACAAAAAATAATAATATAACTAATAAATAAAGTTACGAACAAAAAGAAAATAATTACAATAATATATTTACAAAGCTGGAAATGCAAACCAAAAAAAAAAATCGCCTCCTCATATGTCCCTCGCAAACCAATTCAGTATGCAATTCTTGTTGAGAATAATACTTTTTATTTGATTCATAAACCTCGAAATTAATCAGTTAATAAGTTGTGAATGAGTCTATAAAGTGAACTCCAGCCAAATGGAAAGATGCGAAGTAGAAGCAATGAAAGCAAAGGCAAGGCAAACTATAAGAAATTATAACACCATTAAAATTACATATAATTCAATGACATATCTCTACATAAAGTGTGTGTGTGTGTGTGTGTGTGTGTGATATTTCCTTACATTCTAAGATCTTGATTAGAAGCAAACCTTGTATAACTTTACATGGAGGGTGCTCAAGACTTGCACAATTATGTGCTTTCTTATATCCTTTACTCTCACACACAATAAAGCTAAAAAAACAAAGAACACTCGTAATCAAGGTCTTAAGAATGTAAGAAAATATATATATATCGAGCTATTAAGGGGAAAACTATAATTTTAAACATGTACACATTTTAATGAATAACAAATACTAACTAGCAAAAAACCAGCAAATATCAGTAATGAAATAGGAGGCTTGCAAACCATTCACAGGAGCGCTGCTCCTTGTGATCAAAACCATTTAAGCGCGTATAAGTCACAATAATATGGACCAGGAAAACACAAGAAGAACATGGAAGCACTTGAATAAAATTGATTAACTATTAGCATACTAAAAGGCAAACATAATCCATCCATATTACTTAAAATGAAGCAAACATCATTCTACAAAAAGCTTAACAAAACTTGCTGTTATAAATCTGAATTGGTTAAGTCAAACAGGTCTTCTTAAGTATGCATCTATCAAAGATCAAAAACATGCATTCAAGTTAAGTAGAATAGAAAGTAGAATAGACCCTGATATTGAAGAAGATTTCAAATATAATGCTCTATGCTTGAATCTCAACTTCAGTTGGCAGCACTGCTGGCCTGATGTACTCTTCTTCCTTCGGAGGATGAATTGTGACAAGATCTGGAAGAGGAGTAGTCGGACCTTGCTTTCCTTTGGGATCCCAGTCGAGCATGATCTTCACCTTGATTCCAAGGACTCCCTGAGCAAATGCATGTAACACAAGAGTTGATTAAGAGAACAAATGCAGAATGCAACAACACTGGCAAAATGCTCCTTCAGAAACATGAGATATAAACGAAATTAACCTGTCTAAGGAGAACATGTCTAACAGCATAGTCAATATATTCTTTCACTGGTTGACCAGAAGAAATCATGTACCCATCTTTGAACTTCATGGATTTAGCACGTTGAGCCCTCAACTTCCCACTGACAATCACCTGTAATTCATACCAGCTTAATTACTGTTGAAATGCAGAAGGATAGAAGCCATAAAATAATCATGGTCACAAAATTCATTAACAAGCATACCTCACAACCCTTAGCTCCATTGTCCATAACGAATCTCAAAACACCATAGCATGCTCTAAGGAAGATAAAAAGAAACATATTACTTGCCAAATATTATCATACACAAATGACGGAAAATAAAAAAGAAAAAAGAAACATTTGAAAGATTAAATCAACAAAATAAATTCAACCAATATCCTAATTCTTGAGATAGAAGGTTGGAAATAATTGTATATTCAAATGTCGGAATCAGAGAGTGCTTGCTACCAGCCTTCATGCAAAAAGAGAAAAGAACAAAAAATATATACACCATGATGCACTTTTAATTCATCATTCTATTCTTGCAAAGTTGAGTCACAGGAAGCTATAGATAAATATGATTCTAGCTTCCAAGTTTAAGATTCCAAACTACCTGTATAATACAGTTTGGAAACCCATTAATAATTTGCAAAATATGATATTTTGACCCATGGTAAATCCCAGAGAACACTTTTAAGTGTTTTCGTGCTTATCAAGAGTAGGCAATAAGAGAGGAAGGTAAAAGGTCTTGCAAGAATTTTTAAACTTTTTTCCCGAAGAATTTAGCAACCCCAGGTACAGTAATAAGGACAATGCACAGGTTATCAGTCAATATCTCGGAGATGTTCAATTATTTTAGTCATATTCAACACAAATGCAGCACCGAACCTCTTTACTTTATAGATAACAGGTAAATGTTAGGCTAACAAATTCACGTTTTGAAATCAACAAACAGTTGAGCATTCGACAAGAAATATTCATTAGTGTTGTTTTCTCAAAGAAAAGATAAAAAGGGATTAAAACAAAAATTTTGCAAGGAGTAGATGAATGGCTTATTTCATGGTTATAAGCATGATAGAGAAAAAGTATCCCCACATAATTTTCTATCGCGTGCTTATAAGCCAAGCAACTTGTCTCCGACTATAATGTATAAAGACAGCTTAGACAAAAATACATTCCACCAGGAAGATGGTGTGGATGTAAAACAATTTTCTTGTAATTGAACTGTCCGAAACAAAATGTGTATAAAAGCATCTATTGCTTTGTGACTTTGTTAACAACATTATAACAAATATGGAGGCATCTCATACTCAGCTGCAAACAGGCGAGAGTTAATTTTCCACAAACAAAAGATTGCCAATTTCATATAAAAATAGAGAAAGTATAACTAATAAGATATAAATTATTAGCTATGATGCAACGACACGAAACGTGTCAGACACGATACATTTTGGATACACCGACACACGATTTTTCAAAAGAGTACTGACACGACACGTTAATTAAATTCTTTAAAAAATTTCATTTATATAGTATAAAATTTGTTTTATATTTATTATTAATTTTTATTGTTGAAATCTTTTAAATATGAGTACTAATTTGTTATTTACTAATAATTTTGAGTTAAAAATATATAATATTTATAATAAAAAATAAAAAATGATTATGGCAATGTCCAAGGAGTGTCGATATCGACAAGTACCCGATACGGACATGCTATCCTAGTTGAAGTGTCCGTGCAATAGATATTAATAGTCTAACAGAGTCAAATTGATGGGAGCAAATACACTAAACCCGTTGTGTTTCTATCCATCCAGTCACATACACCAGCTAATCTTACAAATAAAATACCTAGAAACAAGAAATCATACATTTTTGAGGAATTCATGTCGCCGCTTAAATATTGAAATACATACAAAACCAAGATTAAGTCGGTTAATAAGAAACAAGTGAATGAAACAGGATCCAGCTGATTACCTCCTGACAGCAAGGCCACCAAGGAGCTTGTATCTGAGGGACTCAGCCTGGGCAATTGCACACAGCCCCCTGTTGTTAACCTTCTCGGCATACAACTCCACACTGTTCTCTGGAAACTTGAACCTCTTTTGTACCACAGAGGTCAGCTCCCTGATCCTCCTTCCTTTCTCACCTATCCATTTAAATATCAAGAGCAAAATGATATTAAGACTAAGCAGATGTTTCGTTTGGCTAAAAAGCTGGATTATAATTTAAGTCAAAATCAACAATTAATTTTAACCATATGACCCACAACTTTTCTGCTAAATATTCTATCAACTTTTATCAAAATTTACTAAAAAATCTAATTTTTATCTAAACCAAACAGGGGCTAAATACGAAAAAGGTAAACTCTTAAACAGCATACCAACAGAGAAAGAGAATTATAACTAATTTACCCCTAAAATGAAAAACAAATAAATTTACAAAACGTCAGAACGATCGAGATGCAATCCATGAGCATGTAAAAATATTTAGTACTTGAGGCAATCTCCTAAATATATAATCGATTTCAAAAAATACAAAACCATATAAAAAACGAAATAACCCGGATTAAATCAAATTTAACAGAAACAATTTTCTGCATAACCTTTATGAAGATAAACGATATAAAATCAATAGAAGAGAGAGGGTATAATTACCGAGAACATTCTGAGTGCGAGTAGCACGGATGATAATCTCAGTTCTCATGGGAGTAACCCTGACTTCTACTCCAGAATATCCATCCTCCGCAAGCTCACGTGTCAACACCTCATTCAGTTCCGCAAAGAACACTCCATCAGCTACAAACTGCAAATTCAATTGAACAAATTAATCAATAAAGCGTACAAATTTACGTAATGGGCAAAAATATATATCTACAAATTGAATTGGACAGTTGACCTTTCTCTTCTTGCTCATCTGAGTAGCCATTTTTTATTTTTTGCAGAGAGAAGAATTGAGAAAGATCGGAGTATTCTTTTGCTGCGCGAAAATCAAAACGTAGTTGAAGATTAGGGTTTTCAGCTAGGGGATATAGTATCGGCGGGCTTGTTGAGTTTTCTAATAGGCTTTAAGGAGGTTGGGCTCCCTTCAAGTTGGGCCAAGGATACTCTGAGCCACTAAAGGAGAAGGCAAAGTCACCAGTATTGTGAAGAAATTTTCTCCTACCTAATTTCAGTTTTTTTTTTTTTTTTCACTAAATTTATCCGACCGAATTCGTAAATTAACTCAATCAAAGTATCGAGTTTCCAAATTTGCTTAGAAGATAAAAATGTACTAGAATCAATATATCTTGTTATATTACTTTATAAATGTACGGTAAGTCAATGAAATAGGAAGAAAACAACTGCCTTTTAAATTAAATTGTTCATATAATAATAATTTTACGCTTGGCCAATCATGCCATGTGAAATAATAAAAGGATCTACAATATGTTGCTTTTAATTAAAAAAGTAATCAAAACATCGTGATAATGGTTCATTAAATAATATTTTACGGTCAACACAACTAAACAAAAAAGAAATAAATAGTCATTAGATTAAATTGTTCATGCAATCACATTTTTAAGTGTAGCAAGAATTTCAAGTGAAACAATTCAAACATCCTAAGTATGTCATTTTTATTGAAAAAGTAACACAGCACAATACATGATATAAGATTAAAAACTATAGGTGTGTTTGAGCCGTATTATTTTAAAAGAATGTATTTTGGAATAGTAGATTGATGGAGAATGTGTGGTTGAAAAAGAAGGAAAAGTTATTGATATGATGAAAAATAATATTTTATTGAAAAATGTGTGGTTGAAAATAAGTAGAAAAATGAGAATAAAAATTTTAATGTGGCTCAAACCGGGCTACATTTGATTATTGGATTAGATTGTGAAAAATAACCTACTTTTTGCTTCAAAGTTATCGTATCAAAAAATTAAAGAAACTAACAAGTTTATAATCAAGAATCAAATTTATAACTAGTTATATAACATATGTTACTTTCTTTCGAACATATGTTACCTAACATGTTACTTCAAAATACATCAACATTAGAACATGACCTTCGAACGTACCAACAACGTAATCTCTTAACATTTGATTAGGGCTACAATATCTTCCTTGAAACATACCAAAACGAGAGAAGAAAGTAAACCAAATGTTACAATGACATCGCAATAATTGTAAATGGAAAGACAAAAAGTTGCAGAAAGAGGATAAAAACTTGAAATTTACATTATTGAAAGTTACAATATGGAAAAATAAAAATTATTAAGGAGGATGAAATTAAAATTAGCAAGTTCTGGTAAATTGAGATTGTATGGAAAATGCATTATTCATTTATCATAATCTAGAAAAATATCCTTGTAACTATCGTGGGTACAACCAATGAAAACTAGTGATTGGACAAAGCAGTTGTATTACAAAAGAAAATACAAAATCAACTCAATAGATCAGTCAGTATCATCATACTTCTCGAATATGAGACATAATAGGATCCTAACATTCTCGTAGGTACCATGTGAGTGTAAACACATTTTCATAGTTTTAGCTACGTTGAGCTTGATTAATTCACCAAGATAACATGGAATATAAAACGGTACTTGATCTTAAAATTTATTTTCCACACCCATTGATACTGATCGGGATCCAGTTTTGGAAGAGTAAATGAGCAATATTTACTTTAATAAGGATAAAGAATTATGTGATTCAATTTACGAAGATAAAGAAACTTGAATTATGAGATTCAATTTGGCAAGGCGTGATGAGTTTTTTTCCTTAAGTCAACAAACAAGGTATGTGTGTCAAAATAAGTGGACCAAGTTCATTAGCTCATTTAAATCTAGATGTTGTTCGAACCATTGTGGGTTTGAACCAAACTGTCTAAAAATATGGTTTAGCCTAAGCCAAGACCATCTTCAAAATTTAAAATTTTACTGGGAACAAATAATGACAAGCTTACTGTTGCGTTTTTTTATCGCACGTGTACGATATCGTAACAAATAATATAGTGGACTTTTGAGTTCGGATAATCGTTCCCACTAGGACTGCAATTTAATACTTAATTTAATATTTCTAACTCCAATTTGACCAAAAAAAAAAACTACTATGATTTGGTAATGTTTGATCTAACTATTTTTAATTAATTGAAAGTATTAAAATTGCACACAAAGATGGAATTAATTGGTCAAATATGGAATGGATATTATGGCATAACAATTTAAACTATTATTTGCCTTTAAGTCTTAATTCAAGATTCACAAATATAATGTAACGTTCGATCGAATTCTTCTATTGTATTAAATTTGTACCTCTCGTGTTCTCATTAAACCTATTTAATTGATTCAATCATATATCTCTATGTGAATCAATCTTAGCTCAATGCACTATTTGTTCTAAGAATTTATATAACAACTGCAATAATTAGCATAAGTGTCTTTATGTTTTATACTAAATTATCAAATTTTACCATATGATCTAAATTTAAAACTCAAGTCTCAATTTGTAAAAGATTCACAAAATTATTGAATTAATAATCAAGTAATTCAAAGAATTAAATTCATGAATAAAATCAACATATATATGGTGAAAGAACTAGAATCTTGAATAAAAAAAATAAAAGGTCTCAAATAAATTATATTGTTCACCCGAATGTATGATTTAGCTACTCATGATTAATAAAGAAAAACAATAGATGATAATGAAATATATCACAGGATTTCAAATAAAGACGTTGAGAAGTGGATGAATCTTGCACCAAATCTCTCTTGTTCCAAATTTTGATTCCAAACCCTTGATTTGTTGTTTTTCTTCTTTGATTTTGCTCCATAATTCTCAAGTGTATTTTGTGTATCTCAATGTATCGAGCTCTTTTTATGTGCCTCTCTTCTTGTATTTATACTTCGCATAACATTTTCCCTAATTTGGAGTTTTCATGGGCTTTAACAAGGTCCGAAATTCCGCGCCCTAATTAGCATCAGGCGGCACCAGTGGCGTCGCAGTGTTGAGAAGAAATCACAGGGGTGGCTTCTTTCTATTAAAATATTGGTTATTGCGGTGCTTGGGCGCCCATACGATGGCGCCGCAACATCATCTTTGGGGAAAATTCAACACTACACATCATTTAGTATTTTTTTATCATAAATTTCTCTTCTAATATTCGATTGAGGCAATTCAAATTAGGTTGTAAATATAACTCAAAGGGATACAACTTTATTAGAAATAGTTATTTCCCAATTCGAATGTTTACTAGGTCAAAAATGGGTCTCAATCTCCGGCTAAAAATCTTGAATATACTTGTGTGGTTGAAAATTGATTTGTGAAAATATTTTAATCTTATTTCACTCCTTTTGGACTTATAATTGTATTCAATTGAACCTTAGCATTTTCGAATCTTCATCGTGAGGTCCGATACAACTTTTGAGTACTTACACTTTAGTTCCCAAACTTTGAATCTTGCCATTTTTCGTCAATTTTCACTTCTTTCTTTCAATTTTACTTTCATTTATCGAGTTTCACATAATAACATATATAATAAGTTATGCTATAATTTCATTAAAAGAAATATGAAATGTCCATATTTTAGATCCTTAATAAGTGTATAAAATACACTTATCACCTTCAAATATATGTATTTAAATATGTGCAAATTGTTGACAAATCCATACTTTATGATTCATGTAAGAGCACATTTAGCTAAGTCATTTTATTCCTCTAGCAAAGTCTAGACTGAGCGCATCATTCTTGGCTACCTCTATATTAATTGAAATCACTTGAAGAAGTGAATAGCACGCCTTTCCACGTAGCAATTGCTTATGCACCTTCAAGAGAGTAGCACCCCGATCCCTAGTAACGAGAAGCCAAATACACACCCTTAATTTGTAGTATATCATACAACATAAGCTAGCTTTCTAATTTCACCAAAGAATGACGAAGAGAAGTAAGAACTACCGAATAAAGGAGACAATTAGAGCTAATTTTGAATTTCCAATAATATAACAAGTCAAAGAGACAGCGACATGCTTGATAAATATTTTATATTTTTATCGTCTATTTCACCTTAATAAACATTTCAAATCTATGTTTTTCTTTTCAATGGCACCTCTCAAAAAAAAAAAAAAAAATGTGAGCTTCATAAATGAAGAAAGATCGACTATTTAAGTATTATAAGTATAATATTAAGCCACTGTTTAACATCATTTAATTTAATTTAATTTATTTCTTATACTCATTTTCAACGACTCATCTTCAAAATTTTCAAAATATATTTTTGTATCTCTTATTTTTAACAACATATTCTTTAATAAAATAATATTTCATGCAAACTGAAATTTTTCTTATTTTGTAACCCTTTATTTTTCATCAAATTAATATTCCAAAATACATTTTTACAAAAAATGGAGCTCAAACAGGCTGATAATAAAATATTGCATGTAAATCTAAAAATCTTCCCTATTTTTTATTCACACATTTAAAAAAAAATATTATTCAAAGCAATATTTTTTAAATGTTAACGATGACAAACAGTATTTGAGTTGGGGGACTTCTCAATAAGTTTGGTTACCATTATTTACCCTTAGCCTTGTACAATTTCGTAGTTGTACTTGGGTGTCACTGTACTTGTAATTATTTGAGTTCTTAATCTAATAAAAGTAGTACAAAACAGCAATAAAATTCCTATTGAGAAGCATGTCAACTCAAACTCACTAAACATAACAGCGTATCCACCATGTTTAAAATGTCCAATCATGCAACACAAATAAACTCAATGCTAGGGTTAAAAATAGAGAGACGCGACGTAGCATCATTGAACAGTTTAAAATAAAAAAAATTACCCACAAAGGCGTTGCCAACGTAGCACATGTCACAACTCCTATTTAAGTAGCATTATTCTAAAATATCTTCATGTGCTGTCCAAATCAACGGACCCCACTGATATAATTGAAAATAGAATGGTTCCGCCCTTCTTATTAATATTTTGGCCAGAAAATGTTCACATTTTGGAAGAAATCCAGGTTCATTTGATATTTTCATTTCATTCTTTTAATAGTTTATGATGATATTTTTATGTTATTAGTTCTACGTGTACTTTATAATGGTATATTAATTTACAAATATCTTTTATTGCCTCGTTCAAGTGCACAAGTTAGGGTACATAGTTGGAGTTGAAAAAACAAGAAAAATTGTAAGACCAATGCATATAGGGTTGAAACAAAATATCCTTGAACTAAATCATTAAAAATGAGACGTATGACAAAAATTTTCAGTTATTGTATATATTCCTATCGTATGTACTAAACATATCATACATTTTTATACGTAATGTACAAATATTTATTAGCATGGAAAAGTTAAAATTTGATTTTATTGAGATAAAAACAACTGAAAAGAAGTCATATTTAAAAGTTGTAGTAACTAGCGTGATATATCATAAATATTAAAGCTCGCTATGATATATCAATAAATATTGAAAAGATATCTTCTTTAAAAATATATGTTCAGCATTTTAAATCTTTTTTTCAACTGTATCTTTTTCTATTTTCGTCCAACCTTAGTGATACGAAATCTCGATTCGATGCTTATGACTAATCGAATATGAACCGACATATGTTCCTTTTTCGGCAATAGAATTTCATTGACACTAGCACTCTTCGTTTTAATGTTGGCGATGGTTGATGTAATTCAAATAAAAAACAATATTTTTCATTGCAGTTTCTATTAGGCTGAATCAACATTTGTTAACAATATTCTCTCTCTAATGCCCAATGCCATTTGTAACTTCATTTTCATTAAATACCATCCCACGCCAATTTCATAAATGAGGGTTGGGGTCGTCGTCCAAATATAAATGCATTCATTTAGCGAGTTCCTCTCTACTTATTTTCTATCTATGATATCATATCAAAATGTAAGTTCCTTTTCTTGAATGAATTGACATGTATCCATGGACGAAGTCATGTGTAGTGATGGCAATGGGGCGTGTTCGGGGCGGGGCGGGTGCGGGGTGTGGGCTTGCCTCGTTTCCCGCCTCTTTTATTTTTATTTTTTATTTTCAGTTAATTAATTATTTTTTTTATTCTTCACGGGGCGGGTTCAGGCGAGGGTGCCCTCCCCATGACCCGGGGCGGGGCGGGGTGGGGCGGGGAAAATTGCCAACTCTAGCCATGGGAAACAATTTTTTTTTTCCATATTGGGATGATACATAGAAAAATAATTTCATAATTCATTTTTTATCTTAAAAAAAAACAAAATTGCTCAGGCTTGTCCCGTCCCTCCATCCATGCGTGTATTTCTTTTGCTCTGTTCGAATGATATGGATTACTACTCCCTTGGTGACGAAGTTTCTTTTTGTGTCCTTCTTAGATCAATTTTTAGTCCGATGTAATTCCTCATTGCCAAGTGGTACATATCATGTCAAATTATTGCCTATAATTGATACGATAAAGCTATACGAACATAGAGGTTGACAAACCACTGACCAAATGACGTGGAAAACTTGGAAAATTGAATTTTAGAAAACATCACGAAAGGGTTGCTTTCATGACACGTAGCCCTTTTATTGAAACCCATACCAAAACCCATTTACACCCATTTACCATACTCCCCCTCTCTCAAATCGCAAGAAGAAAATCTCCTCTCAAATCCATCATCGCTGCAAGTTCGGCCGTCTTCGCCGTCTGCATGGGAGAAATCATCGACCACAATGGAATCCATTTTCCTAACTTATTGGGTAGCGTCTCAGAGAAGCCAACCCGTTGTTTAATTGTTTACGAGGCCGCCACCACCCATCTTATTTGGCAGATTTGTGTGTGCGGAAAGTAAGTATTCATTTATGTACATGGGTGTCTTAATAGTGTTGACCTTGTTCAGGTTATGTATATATATTTTCATCTAATTTGGAATGATTTTGAATGTGGGTGAATTAAAAGTTGGAGCCCTTATTTCACCCGTTCTTGAGCTTGTGAGTTGTAACTCTAAATGGTAATAGCTCCCTTCATACTTCCATGATTATAAGGTTTGGTAAGGTGGGGTGGGTTTATGTTGTAAAGAGAACACAAGCCCATTTTTTTCACACCGTCCCTAGTTTGAGTAAAAGCTCAGCGAAATATTGTTAAGGTTTCTATTTAGACTTCTTAGTTTACTCTTCGAGTTTATACTCTTCTTAGTTTAACCATACCTACAAAGTTTTTTAGTGCCCGTTTGATATCCGTTAATTTATTTTATGATTTGCTATATGATCATTTTCAACCACACATTCTCACAATAAAATATTCTACACGTATACTAAAAATTCATATTCAATTTTTTTCTCATTTTTTTTTACAATAATGGTTGTCAAACAGGCTCTTAGTTGATTAATAATAATAATAATAATAATAATAATAATAATAATAATATCATTTGTTCTCTGGCAGATTACAATGGAAAGAAGGAATCATGGAGTCTGTCAGACACGATGGACACCTTTTTATGGCATGTATGAACAAACGCCCTTACCCATGGTGCAAACTTGCCTTCATCAAGTGTTTTGAGGTGGAGAAGGGCACTAAGAATAAATGTAGATTATTCAATTGTTGTAGTGAAAAATGTAGTTATTGGGAGGGAGTCAAAGCGGGTGAAGAGAGCGGTGAATCAAGTTTTGTTAGCATTACTTCAATTAACAATTTCAAGAAAGTATCAGATAAATATTTATCTGCCATGTTTGAAACTCAATATCAATTAACTGACGAACAGGATGTGAAGTTTCTTTCAACGTGACAATACGCATCGAAAAAAGCTAGTGCGGAAGGGGATAAGAAAGGAACATGGCCTGCTTGGGTTTTAGTTTGTGTAAGAATTTAAGTCTTAGGCACTTATGTAAGAATATGGATTATCAATTTCATTAGGATCCCGAACTATGTGTTTAATGTTTTTGTAATTTGGATGTAGTAATGTGTTTTTATATGTAGTAACACGTCTTCATTAGTTTATAGGAATTGAACTAATATTGAATAGTAATAAAAAAATGGCTTTTCAAATATGAATTGGGTCTAATAAATAAGCAATACGTTATTATTGCAAATCCGTGGAAAGCATAAAATGTACAAAATACATTCCATAAGCAAAGAAGAAATTGGATATAGCCTAACATTTAAACAAACAAGTTATAAATCCTTTCAAAGCTAAGGTAGACACATCACAACAGAAACCTCAACATTTATAAATCTTTTCAAAGCCAGCTTCTTTTGTCACTCGTATAACATTCTTGTTCATCCACCATCATAGGTTTTCTCCATCCTTTTCTGGTTCATGTTGATAGTAGTACGTCATTGTGTTACTTACTTTACATAGATTTAGCACACAAACTACGAAGACTAGGGGTTACAAATACATAGATTTGACCACTTTATTATCTTGAAATGATTGAATATAACATTTCTCCAAAACGGATAGATGAAATAACAATGTCAAGTACAAAGGTAATGTATCGAGGAAATTAAATAAGGAAAACATGCTAACCATTAGGAATTGAGAATATGATAATGGTATCAACAAGGAATACTGTGATTGTTGAGTTGCATGAACGATGGGTGTATCGTCCTCCAGATTACTTGGGTGTGCCTTCGGTCTCTTTCTTTCTATTGAATTCGAACTAACCTGCATAGAGAATCTCTTATTATCCATCATATGTATTCAATAATTAATGTACTTTATAATTAAAATTTGAAGCATATCTTAGCTTTATTTGAACTCAATTTGAAGCACATTATTTCGCTTCGCACATACAGGAACTTGTACGCTACCGCTTCCAAACTCTTGCGATGCTCCACACTTAGAAGCTATCTGAGTAAAATGGGGCGATGGGACATTACTCCCAGAGCTTGAATTTGACGTCATTCATTTTTTACACTAAACTTTGATCCACTCTATTATAGCATCAGACTTGACTTTATCATCTACAACCACGTCTGCCAATGTGGCAAAAGATTGACACATTTTGTCATACCTCAACTGTCCAGGAGTACTAACCTTTCCATCGTAGTTCACTGTGACCCTTGTATGAGCTATACTTACATATCTCCATAATCTCCGTAATATATAACAATCCAGTAGTGATTTGAATCAATATTGCGATCGCATGCCTGCAAAGTACTCATCAGAACTTGAATACGTAGCTGCTACAAATGATGTCACATTTTTCTTGATGAAATGAGATGGAAAATATTTTTCTCTTAGTACGATCGTCATTTATGATATCCTTGAGTACCTAATACATCAACCTGAAACATCCATCAATCGCAATAAACCTTACTAGTGAACTCATCTTCCACTTCCCTAAACTTTGAATTGTTTAAACTCTCTAGAATTGCTTCTCCATCTTATACCTTGTTGCACACAGTATCATTTGCGAGAAAGACTTGAAATTTGCCTAGAACTCCTTCTCAACCTTATTTCTAAATGCTCGTTCTTACCAAGGTCTTCGAATGTATATACCCATTGAAAAATGCATTCATACTCTCACTTCGTTTAGTTGTTGACATGCTAGCCCAGAAAGTGGTTTTTTGGTAGCAAGGAACCTAACGGCCTCTGTTCTTGTAAAGTTCTAACAACCAGTCATTATCATGCAAATATCATGCAAATTATACGATTTGATCATAACTCTCCAACTTTCTTCAAATTCTTCAACGACTTGAGAACCATACACCATTCTAAGTAGAAAGTTGAACCCTTGACCTCATAATATCCAAACCTTTCGGCAACTTCTTCAATATGTGCCATAAACACCATTTATGTTTCGTATTGGGAAAGACGATCTAAAATGAATTTTGCATGGCCTTGTCTTGATCAGTAATTATTCCATTTGGAGCTTGACTGTAGCAGCAGACAAAAAGTATCTATATCCTCATTTTACACCAAACTACATTCAAGGAGTGTTGATTGTCCATGATGATTTATCCAATAAAAGGGACAAAATGCATGACATATTTATTAGTGAGGTAATCGAAGGTGACAACATCACCAAACTCATTATATGCTTGACTACTCCTATTATTTGCCTAGAATTTTTTTTTCAACAAACATTCTTTGTCTAAATCCATATTATAGTAAAACCTCGAGCCTTATGCTTGCATATTCGAGAAGTATGAATGTGTTGCGGCCGCGTCTCCTTCTCCAAGTCTTAATCGCCTAGCCTTTTAAACATAGTTTCGACAATCCTTTTCCAGGCAAATCATATTCTCATATCCACTCGCTTCAAGAACTGTATAGTTGTAACTTTTGTGCAATGAAATTCTCGTCATATCATATAGTTCAAGTCTTCGTTTAACATGCACACTCAATTCTCGATTACACTATATAGCCTAGACTTTAAAGGACTAGTTTTATGATTATGGTCGAGGTGTACTGTGTTAATTGTGCAAATCCACGCATTTTTGAACATGCACTGAGCCTGGCCTTACATCTACTTTGAATGGTTGCTTGTGGCTTCAAAGAACCGCTTGTAATACTGAATCTTTTCCCTTCACAACTACAAACAAATATAATATATCTCAAAACTCCATCATCATTCTTTTTCGAATTCCCTTTTTCTAACAGGGAACCTACACCGTATGCGTATCTTTTGTAAAACTCGAATATGTCATTCTCATCCTTGAACTTCATGCCCACCTCAGACACAATTACACCATCTTCTCCTAGCATTATATCAACCTATAATTGCATATTGTTTGTAACACTCTCATTATTGGACTCTAGCGAAATAATGTTATCCACAGCTTCAATAATTTCTTTCCCTACAAAAGAAGCAACATTTCGAATATTCAACCATGACATTTCTCCCTAAAAAAATTACCATACACAAAAAACTACCATAAACATCAGAAACTACACATTGTTAGAAAGATTGACAATATATTTTTCTGATGTATTTGCGAATGAACAATAATAGGTCAGGTGTTGATGAATAAATGGGTTGTCGACTTGAGCTAATAGCAGAAACACGAAGTTTGAGCTTTTTGGTTCATACAATATATCTCCAGTTTGCTCAGAGGTCGAAGTCCAACGTGTGAAGAGGTCGGACAGTGAGAACCGAAGAATGGCTAGAGAAAGGTTGATACACTACCGTTGAAGGGTTTTGGGATCTTCTGCTAAATTGGTTTCTTTTTGCGATTTGGGGAGAAGAGTATGGTAAATAGGTGTAAAACGAATTTTGATTTCTTTTTTTTTTTAGGGTGAGGGGTAAATGGGTATAAATGAGTTTCAATAAAGGGGTTGCATGTCATAAAATCAACCTTTGCGTGGTGTTTTTAAAATTCAATTTTCCAAGCTTTCCACGTCATTTGGGTAGTGGTTGTGTCATGCCCTATATTCGTATAACTTTATTGTAACTAATATTCATACATCCATTCATTTGATTGTGGTCTCATTTTGGGTGATAAAAGTAAAATTGCAGAGCCACCTCTTCCAAAATTGATAGAGCCTGCTTTCCTTTCCCCAAGAAATATATGATAGAAATGA
The DNA here is from genome assembly GCA_903798385.1 of Fraxinus cuspidata. Taxonomy (NCBI): domain Eukaryota; kingdom Viridiplantae; phylum Streptophyta; class Magnoliopsida; order Lamiales; family Oleaceae; genus Fraxinus; species Fraxinus cuspidata. The sequence goes on along the minus strand of CAIGRP010009711.1, from coordinate 1,656 downwards.
GGAATTCTTGAGAATAGGAACCTGTCGAATTTGATGTACTTAGGAGGCTGTAACCAGGCCCTCTTTAACAAAATTACCTCCCTTAACATAGCAAATCAAAATACTCGAGAAGATGTGGACATTGCTTAATCAACATTTACTAAACTTTCTGCAAATATTTCCTCTTACTATGGCCATTCATTTGGAGGAGGAAGATTATTGTTTCTTCAAACATGTTTTCATTAGACTATCCGCTAACGAATCTAAACTTGTTCAAGTGCAATGAAATATCGCAACCAAACTAACATAAGTTCAGGTTATAAGCAAATAATGGATGTTTGCATAAATGCCATTTACATTTATTGAAATTTGGTAATTTAATCAACAATGTCTCCATGCTGGTAACATGGAATTCACCTGATGGCATAATCACCACTTTTTGACATTGCAGTTTGAATGTTAATTTGAATTGATCTACGTATGTTTTTTCTATAATTATTTCACCCCAGTCGAAGAAGGGGACTATAAAAAGATTACAAACCCATTTCATTCGACTTCCTATAATATTGGCTCCCCTAAAGTTCTCCAGATATTGTTTTATTCTCCATGATGGTAAAATGACTATTGACCTGGATAATACATCTCATTTACTTATTAATATCTATGAGTGTAATGGTATGCTATGTCTTTGTCATTATTTCGTTTTGCAAACGAGTTTTAATTAGGAAGGGAACAAAAGTAAGAAAACATATAACCCCAAAATAGTCCACTGTCTCGTATCGCTTCTACACTGGGTGCGATGTTCGAGGTAGAATGCATAGAACTATAAAGTTTAATTTCATGAGTTCCCACATCTAAGGATGATAATATACATATTCTAACAACAATTCTTGGGTTTGATGCCCCAAAATTCCTACAACCTTGCAATGGAAAGTGATATCGAATTTCTTTTGCAACTAATAGATCTCCATTATATCATTTTTCGTTGAAATGTAACTTGTTGTGCTCAATGGCTGTTGTCGTAGCACCAGCTACACGTGGGATGTGTGGTGACATTATTGGAAACCTCATCGTGTTGTGTCCAAATGGTGATTAGGTTTTCACATATCGCCCAGACTCGAATTTACAATATTTTTCCCCGTGAATGCCTTTTTTTGGGTTTAGCACCTTCATCGAGGATGAATATTTCCAGGCATTAATTTTCCAAATTGACTTGTGGTGGTTCTTTTTTCTACGAGTGGGCGAGATTGATTTGGTCCGATTTCAAAGTGATGAAGTGCATAAGGAGTTAGAGTTTATTATGAAGTGGGATCGCAAGGCAAAATAATGATTTCATGATAACTTCGACTTTGTTCATTTTTGGTGAATTGCTAGTCTAATTCGATTGAAAACTGGCCAATGATTACAACTCAGCGCCTTTGGCCCTGACATATGTCGAATTTTAGACAAATTTCGTCGTTTAGGCCCTCGATTAAGCATTTTTATCGTTTATGGTAATTTTTATTTTGACAATATCTCATTCAATAAAATTCGAACTCGTATTCCGTTTGTTGGAAGATGATCATGAGTCTTAAGAGTTTCAATTTAAGTTGTTATCTTGAATTTTTTTCATTTATGGAAAAATATCTTTTTTTTTTTTTTTTTTTATTTTTTTTCTGCAACTTTTCTCAGAATTAA
>CAIGRP010009709.1:0-18780 GCA_903798385.1 Fraxinus cuspidata | reverse complement strand
TATATCAATGAAATGCATATTGGAAGGTTGGTGTTGAAGAAAGTAAAATTTGAAGATGGGTTTATTAAATAGATACTTATTCTTTGATTTTTTTGTAGTTATATGATATGAAACATTTGATTATGATGTATTAGAGTGAGATATGGATTTGAGGTTGGATTTTGGTATTTTAAATCAATTTTCGTGCAAAATTCATGAACATGTGCTATTTCTTAAATTCTGCCACAAAGTGTCATTTTTGTCAAAGGTTTTGGAGACAGTTTTCTACACACAAAAACTAATGTCAGATTTCAATATTCTTGGATTTTAGTTCTATTTTTGTCAAACCTTTGTTCTTTTCAGCTTTTACAAGTTGAATGAAACTATATGATAAATATAAAAGTTTATGTAGTGAATTAAATTATGCATGAGAGTTATATATGTATAAGGTGAGTGAGTAATAAATTTGATATATGTGGTGATTACTAGGTAAATTGTTAAAGAGAAGTGATATGGTTATCCTATTATTCTTATTAAAATCGTGAATTGAGTTTTGACCCAAATAAATTTATTATTATATCAGAAGGTAGTAAAAAGATTGGGACAGCTCACCAGCCAAACTAATCTCCCCGTAAATAGCTTGTGAGTGGAAAAACTTAAATATTTTTCAAGTAATGATAAATTAAATTATAATATTATACATTTTATGCAATTATGTAAATTATTTGTCCAATTACATGATGAATGTGAAAATAATCTTTCATTATGATATATGTAGAATTTTAAAATTGTATATGGTTATTTGTGAATTGGAATGTAAGACATATGTGATATTGAGATCAATCGGAAAAGTACCTGTGATTATATGCTTATTCAAATTCACTAAGGGGCCTTGGCCGTGTTCTATACTGCACTGAGGGATCTTGACTGTGGATGAAAGGATCTAATCCTGTATATATAGTTCACTAAGGTCCTTGGCCATGTTCTAGTATTGATTATGGGAAGTTTTTGAGACCCACTTCCATTCACTGAGGGGGTTTGAGGCCTGTGTCGGAAGTGTTTAGCCCAAAGGGCAGTCTATACGCATATGACCAGATTACAGATTTCAATCAGAGAGTACATTTTTAGTAGATTTCCTGATACATTTGATGTGATGAGATGATTGTATAGATTTCAGTTGANCCATTCACTGAGGGGGTTTGAGGCCTGTGTCGGAAGTGTTTAGCCCAAAGGGCAGTCTATACGCATATGACCAGATTACAGATTTCAATCAGAGAGTACATTTTTAGTAGATTTCCTGATACATTTGATGTGATGAGATGATTGTATAGATTTCAGTTGATGTTATATCATGGTTATGAGGTGATATTTTTTAGTATTATGGGGCTTCTTACTTCTTTTTTTTTTATTATTATCATATGTTGTTATATCGTGGACTGTTAAATGATGTAAACTTGATGTTAAGTAAAAATGTGTAAATGGAAAAAGTATAATTATTTTTAAACTCCTCCACTCACTGAACTATCAACTCATATATTATTCCACTATTTTCTTTAACGGGTAGCAATTGAGTTTTTGGTCATCTTGTGGAGTTGAACCTTGATTTTGGAGTCAGAACCACTTAGCTAGTATGTCTCATTTTCTAGAGCATGTAGTCAATGTTTTCGAACACATGTTCATTTTTTAATGTCATTCCACATCATTTGTAGATATTTAGATGGGATCACTACGTATTTTGTATCCATATGTACAGTTGAAGTTATTTTCATAGTAAAAATTTGAGAATTCGGCTTATCTCTATACCGTGTTATATTTCTATAGATAGCAGAGTGAATCATGAATTAGTATTTATATGATATTATGGTTGGGAGTTGTATAAAATTGTTTGCAGATCGGTTAGTCCAAATTACAAGGGAGATAATGTCGAAATTTTATTAAAATAATTTACAAGTTGCATATTGTGGTAGCCTTAAAGGTGGGTCCAACTTCTAGTTGGTATCTACCATCGGTGCACGTCACACTCCGGGTCCACTAGCTTTATTAGGAGTAGGGCGTGTCAATAAGTAGATTGGACTCAATGTCATTTCGATAACTTGTATAACATTTGATTAAATTTTGATTTTTTTTTTCTTTCTTAAATATTTTATTTAATCTTATTCCATCCACTCAGTGAACATTGTATAAATTAGTTCCCCAATGGATTAATTTGAGAAAATATGAAGTGTTTGAGAAAGGGAACAACACACAAATAAGGTGGTTACTATATGCAATTTCATTTTTAAGAAATTAGTTCTATACATTCAAAAATCAGGTTGTAATTAAAATTTATAAATTAAATTTATAATTAAATATATTAAGGTCACAATTATACAATTTATTGCCGCAGTTACGTACTTATAGGAACAACTTATTTCTTGATCATAGATTATCAAATTAATTGGTCATGCGTTATTTCTTGGTGATAAATCACAAATTTTATAGGTTACAATCTATTTCTCAATCACATATCATATTAATAGGTCACGTACTATTTCTAGATCACAAATCATAAATTTTATAGATTATAACTTATTTCACGATCAAGATTATAAAATTAATTGTTCACAATTTATCAAATTATGAGTTTGGATTACAAATTTTGACACAATCTCAAATTTTTTAAGTTACATATCATCTATTGGTCACAAATTATCGATTTATCGTTCACATATTATTTATTGGTCACAAATAATCAATATATTGATCACAATAACTCAAATAATTGTTTTCAAGCACTCTTTATCCCACCCCAACCACCGACAACAATGGAACACCGCACTACCACGATAGCACCACCATCGCCAGCACCTTATCATCTCACCACCACATGCACCATCACCGCCACCAATTGCCCTCCATCACTACCATGCCACAACAACCACACCCCCCCCCCCCACACTAAAAAAATCCAAAAATCCGTCATGACACCACTGCCACCGCCTCAAATCCAACATCTCCTCCACCTCTACCACGCTACAACCATCAACACCACTCCAAATAGATGAAGAAAATAGATGAGATGACAAATAAACATAAATGCAGGTGAAGAAGTAAGTAGCGGTGCCAACTCAAGAAGCAGCACCACCCCCATAGTCGCGTTGGCACAGTGCGTTGAGGAGCGACGCGACATGCGTAGCTATTAGAGAGAAAAGATAGAAGAAGATAGAGAGAGATTAATGGCACTAGCATGTGCCGCACTGTGCCGCGTACACTCGCGTGCAGTGATTGTCGACGACAAGCTCTGCTATTAGTGAGATAGAGAAGAAGATAGAAAGAGAAGGGGGACAGAGAGAGAGAAAGAGAGACAAGAATTAAGAAAAAATTAGGGTTTAGGGTGAGGTGAGGTGGGGTGGGTGGGTGGATGGGGATGTTAATTAATTTAATTTTATAATAATATTAATAATTTTAAAAAATTGAATTATGACCTGATCTTTGAATAAAAAAATTTTAAATCTGATTTTTGAATTGAAAAGTCAAAAAAACGTACGAGGGTGTAATTTCCATTTTGTAAAAATTATCCATATTAATTTGTATTTACTTGTTAGCACGTTGTTGGTAGCTCAAAATAATTATTATTAATAAAGATATTTCTATTGACCAGCTAGACCCTACAAAGTCATACGTATGATGTCAAAATCTGTTATTTTAACAGCAATTCATGCTGCTGTTTTTTCGCCATTTTCCAATAGAAAACTGCTAACTGTCATCTATAAAAATTCAGCACTTTTTTGTACATGTAGCAAATTTCTTATTTTAATTGTGTTTGAATTTATGTTCCTTATTCTAATGCCTTGCAAGAATAATTAATTTGAATTTAAATGCCCATTCATTTATATTAATAAAGATATTCACGTTTGATTTTATTTCGAGAAGACAGAAGATACCAAAAAAACCCCCCAACTTGTTCCACAATTCACAATTTAATGAATGAAAACACGAAATAGATGAAAACACTTAATCCTTCTTATGTGGATTTATTTTTATATTTATTCAATTGGCAATAAGCTTTAGGCTATTTAATTTGCAGCTGCATGGCGCTTTGTTTCTTGGCTTTTGATAATTAAACAAGATATAAATGATTTTATCTCTATTTATGTTGATAATTCGATAATCTTCAGAGTTGACAAATATATTTATAAGAATTAATAATCAGTATTCGTGTGCCAATCACCCGTGCCATCCATTACTAACTAGCCTTTTAGCATTTGTTTATTATAAAATGGTACAATTATAGACAAATAATTGAATTAATTTTTCTAAACATTTAAAGCGGCTTTAAAATTAGCTTTTGTGGAACACGAATACCCATGTTTCATGTGCTTTTGCTTATTTTTTGTTTCTTGTAGAAGATATTTGTAAAAGACCTAGAGAAAGAATTTCAAGAAAATTATGCAAACATGTTCAAAAATAGATTCTTAGTCTTAGAATTAGTTATTGATGTCAATTTTATATAATATGTTCCATTATAACGGTCATTATTAAAATAGTGTTTCAAACAAACAAGAAAATTGCAGTATCTTTTGAAGTACGTTGTCTACTTGATAGACAACTTTATATTCAAGGCTGTGTAATAAGTGAGATCATAATTATTTATATAATACGGAAAATCTTAATAATTTTGTAACTTTGTAAATTGAAGTCAACTTTGATAACTAATCGTCAACAGCATGAATTGGATGGCATGTATAAAATTGTTTAATTTCTGTAAATTTCCAGAACCTTTTCAATGGGGAGTGCCTTATTCAAAAGGGAATTTGTTTGAAAGTGCAGTTACGTTATATAATGTATATTTATATGTATAAATTGACGCAAGTGCAAAACGTAAATAATAGTAAAAGGTTTAACATATGGTGTTACTTGAATTTCGTTTGAATGAACTTGAGAAATATTGAAATCCACAAAATAACGTAAAACTTTAATACTAATAAAAAAATAAATATATGGTTTTCAAACCCTTAACTCATATTTAAAGAGTCAAAACGAAATCTAATCAAATTGAAATCTTAATTAGGTAGACAAATCTATATGAAACTAAAAAAAACTGCAAAAATGATGAAAATACTTTAAACTGACTCAAAAAAAAAAGGTGAAACAAACCCCTAAAAGATAGAGGTTGACCCAGAACGAAGTTGGTCAAAGGCCATCATCACCCGTCAAAATTGTACAAAATTGAAAAATGATTTTGAATTATACTAACTAGAGAAAATCTTACACATAAACTAAAAGTTAAAAGCATTTTCGTAAACCCTTCTTAGTTCTCATTTTTTTCAACTGGTTTATGATTTTCTCTTCTACTTGTTATGCATCATAAATGATCTACTAAATGTCCTTACATAATTTATGTTAAGCAATAATGACATTATACGTCAATTAATTGGAGGATAAATTTATGGTGAATTTCAAATATTAGATTAAATTTGTCAAATTAACTTATACTAAGCACTTGTTTAGTGGAGATTAAAATCAGATTTTTAGTAAATTTTGATAAAAGTTAATGAAATAAATGTTTGAAAAGTTATGGATCCTATGAAATATATAATTAAAATCAATTGTTGACTTTAACATTGATAAAAAATATAGATTTTAATTTCTATCAAACAGCGGTTAAGCAACATTTTCTCTATATTTATTTAAAGCAATTGCAATGTTGAACCCTATCATGGTTAAAACAAAAACTCACACTTATGGATGTTTGATATAATTGTGCATTATTATATTCCGTTAACAAAAACACGTGCATTATGTATGTGAATGCAAATCTCTCTAAAACAGATTTTGCCATCTGCACTGATGCTAAGAGAATTTAATAAACGTCCGTCTTTCAAGATACAAAGCTTTTTTCAAAATTAATATAACACAATATTAATTTTGGCGGGCGAATCAAGTCAACGCTTGATTGTACTCTTCTAGAATGGAAGATATCGAATATTAAATATCGAACACGAAACTCAAAAATATTATGAAAATTATTACAAAAAAATCCATTTGTACAATGATTAGTGTGTTGTAAAAATTACAACACACTAATAATTGTACACATAGCATTGTTGAAATTATTATGACTTGATTTGGAAAGGGAAAGAGTAAATTGATTTGGAGAGAAGGGAAAAATTGTACTAAATGTCTCTATTTATAGATTTTCATGTGTCTCTTCCAAATGGTGGCATCTTTTGACAAAACTCATTTTAACCATTAGATCGCACAATTTTCATATTTAATGGTGTAGATTACACCCTATTAAAAAGTTATGACTTCATCGTACACCTTTTTGAATAGTTACACATATTAGGAAACAACATGTCTATTTGATTTGTACATTTGTACTTGAAGAATAATGACTAGCCATCGCACCATTGTAGACTTTTCCAATTTACACCTATAAAATTATCTTGTAATTCCAACAATCCCCTCACAGAAATGAAAGACGTCGACTCTAAACAAGGAAGATGAAGAAGAAAGAGTACAATTAAAATATAATGCATCACGATCGGTTGCTTTCCTTAGTAAGACTTTATTGAACTCACTTAGCTAATCTGTAAACGCAACGTTTTGGATTATCAACCGTTGTTGTAAGCCCAGATGATAGATCGAACACATTATTTCTCATTTCAAACTTTTGTTCTCTATTATATTCATTATTTCGACTCTGAATCATCCTCGTTCTACAAGTGCACTCGAGAATTTGCTATTCACATAGATGTTCTAGAAAGAGTACCCCTAAATACTCCATTTGAACTGTTTATAAGATATAGTCATCCTTAAAAATATAGCTTATCCTAACCAATTTTTTGTAGGCATCACTTATTTGCATCATAGAAATTGAGATGAGTTAAAACTCTAAAGTGTTTTTTATCGAGTCAATCATAACTAATTTTTTGATTGAACCTATTGTGTGGGACCTCCAGCATCAGGTTAGGTTTCCATTAAGCTAGCCCATTAGTTTAGGCTTTACACTTATTTTCCTCAATGCATAGTCAATTCGCTTTCTAAATAACTAATTTGTAAACAGATCCGATATGTTATTCTTAGCCATGTAAATAAGCTAAGTCGAGCCAACTCACAAGCCAAGACTCGCGGCTTATGCACAGCCCGTGCAAAAAATGGCTCTAGCTTTTTTACCTAAGCCGAGCCAAAACTCGATGAAAAATCAAAGCTTGGCTTGTGCTTTAAGATCGAGTTGAGCCGAGCCGGCCTGATTTTTTTTTTTTTAATTCATGAAATTCTAAATTGTTTTTAATAATATAAATTTTGTTCACTTTATACTAATTATAGATTAAAAAAATTACAACACTCCTCCTTTTCGGAGTTTGGGACCGGCTACAATCAACGTAGCGAAATTAAAATTTTACGTGAAAAAATTGGCCCGTTTTACATTATTTGAAAATCAAATTTGAATTTGAATTTCAAATTAAATCAAAAGTAGTGTGTAACTATCGGCAGCTACATGTAGGCCGCCTTGCCGATAACTACATGCAGGTATCTATGTGGCTGCATGCACAATCACGGGCCATTTTTGGCCGTCACACAACTAGCAACATCGGGCCGGCTTAAGCTCGAGATGTTGCTCGAAAATTAGGCTCAACTCAGGCTTTTTCTGGGCCAAATCGCTAGCTGCCAAAGCTGACGAGTTGAATTGTCATCCCTAGTTATTCATTGATTTAATAAAATCAATCGATATTAGCCTATTTGAGAGTAACCGTCGAATAGTATTATGTCTATGACTTATATATCGAGACTTACCATTACACATGACATTTTGTGCCATTCCATTTGTAGCTAGCATTCTTGGTCAAATGATATAACAGGCACATATGTCACCAATTAGAAAGCGCTTCCAAAATCTATGAAGCCCTCATGCTTCTTTCTACTTTATTAAAAGTTCTAATTTCTTTTAATTCTCAAGTTGTATGGAAGATTTCTATACAACTACACTTTTAGTAGTAAACCATATTTACTTTTTGCGCATCTTAAGTTTAACAAGTTATTCATTGTAGTACGATTTATCATTTCAAATATTCTCGAATATCTCAATATTCTAATTTTTTAGAAGACAACGCTACCCCCACAAATCTTGGAGTGCATTCAAATTTTAATTAAGAATATTTTGCAAACAACAATCATATTCCCACAGTTTTGAATAGACTCAACTTATCAACATTTATATTCTTTCTAGTATATAATGTTCGACTACATCGATAATTACATTTATCTATCGAATAAAAAAAATTTCCACGTTTAGTCAACGTAGAATGTCAATATCACATGAAAGTCCATGCACTTTCATGTTTTGGACCATGAATTCACAAAATAAAAATGGAAAAGAATTTTCTCATTTTAAAGAAATTGCTGCCCCATTTTTGAATTATGATCGACCCAAATTTAATTGTACATATCATAGTCAATGCATAGATCCGAATCTAGTTTTCACATTGCACTAAAAATGGGTAACACTTGAAAAGAACATTGTAGCTTAATAACTTATCTTCCTTTGTTCAATAAATATTCTAGAATTTAGGTTAGAAAACATGTATGCACATTCATAAAAATAAATAAAAATAAATAAATAAATAAAATCTGTCCAAACAAACGGTACCTTCACAAACCATGAGTAGACCCGAACTTAACAATACAAGCAATCACTATTGTTTTAAAGTTTGATGTGAGCAACTCCTCTAGATTATGGTGAATAAAGAACTGTGATTCGACAAATCAAACGAAACATTTTGCATGTCAACCAATACTATTTTAATGGTTAATCACTTTGCACAAACCAACTCACTTAATGTTATCAAAGTAATTGAGGCTATCTGTTAAATAGAAGATTGCCCATATCACAATACCAGCCAATTGTAGTATAATCTTCAATAACAAATTGTATGCACATATCCAATTGAAAAAAAATAACAATAATAAATCAATTCTAATACGGGCTGGAAAACATAAATAATATGACAAGAATTAAAGTCTAGTTCTCACTAAATCACATTTCAGGTATTGTACAAGTTCTAATTGAACTAATCACTGTGCATGCCAATATTAGTCTAGTGAATAATCAATATACTCGTCAATACAATTATAATTCAACAATTTTCCAAAATTGAATTATACTATTAATTTATCCATATGCATTTAACTTGATAATTTATTCACGTTAAGAGGATAATAACTTACATTTAACTTTCCAGTACATATGCAAAACAAATCAATTTTGCATAAATAAAGCAATGATTATTAAGATGCAAACATCTTAGTAACCACACATATAAAACTGCATATAATAGACCAATGAACACGTGTATGCATATATAGCTTTGTGTCAAACTTAATGCATCGATATTACAAAGCTTATTGCGCCTAAGTTTAGATTAGTACATGAAATTATATCAAAAAATGCAATATTGCGCAAGGAATCAAATGAATCTGCCTTCTAACCAAATAGGAATGCAACTTCAATTTTAAAATTCTATGACGTGGTTATTGTCTCAATAAATTTACTCACAAAAATGAGATTGCTTCATGCTTTTTCTTAACAAAATCAACAAAAAACATATGCACACTGTAAAACAATTGAACACATATAATATGTAAACAGATTATGCAACTCAAAATAAGAATGCATGTAACATCAAATGTTCTAGTGCTAATTCTAACCTGAATTTGAAATAAAATATAAAATTCACTTAAGAATCTATCTTAAGATTGTTGGATAAATTGTGCATAAATTATATCCCTTTAACCAAAAACAAGTGTATGCAAATACGGATGGAGTAACGACTTATCGAAACCATGGTAGTTGCATAAAAGTTACACAAAACAACAACTTATTCACACGTAGAAATAATAAGAACATAAAATGAAGCGAGGTATGCGAATGCAAGTCTTCTTAAAACAAATTTCACCCCATGCACTTGTGCTAATGAGATTAAATGGATGTCTGCTTTTCAATATACAAGTGAACCACCACTTGATAGTGCTCTTCTAGAACGAAAGATATCGAAACTAAATTCCAAACACGAAACTCAAAAATAATTTGAAAATTATTTGATAGAATTTAGAGAATGAAAGCATTAAAAATCAATTAAATAGAATTCATTTGGAGTAGCAAAAATGAAACTAAATGTCTTCATTTATAGATTTTCAAGTGACTTTTTGAATGTTGCATATTTTAACATGAACCACACATTTTCACATTAAATGGTGTAGTATGCACCCTATCAAATAGTCATAACTTTTTATTATGCACATTTTAAATAGTCACACATATTCTAAGCAACACGATTCTTTCTATGCATTTTTTCCAATTGAAGAGGCATCCATTGGAGACATATTCCAATGCACTACAAATAATTTCAATTATTTTAACTCTACGAACATGCAAGCACTTGGAAACAATTTAATTGATAGATTTTGACGACAATTATCAAACTTTTACATAAATAAAAATGTTATTCAAATCATGTTGAACATCAATTTATGCTGAAGTAAGATCATTATAATATTATATGCTATAAAACAAGACGATACCAATTTTCTTTGATATTGCTTGTTAGATTCAATAAACGAGAGTAATATGACAAGATAAAAATAAACAATCATGAATATCAAGATTTACATAGAAAAAACACCACGGGCAAAGGAGGAGAATTCAATATTAGATGACAAATACAAGATGTTGTGTTTTTAACTTGTTCTAAATCACAATGAAAAGCCGACTATATACAGAGTACATGTCTAAACATAATTATAGTGTTATAGATGGAAAGAGTATCTTAAAATTCATCAAATCGTGAAATAGACTTGGGCCGGATAACGTCGCGATTGAGCAGCAAAGCTCGTGCGCAGCAAGCGACAGAGGCACTCGAGCGCCCAACCTCGCGGGCAGCGCTCATGAGCTAAATTTCTATTCCAAATTCACTTGGATACCCAATCTCTGCCTCGAAAATCCTAAATCTATATTTTGACTTCTTCAACTAAAATGCCAACTCACAACAAAATTTGGGGTATGAATCAACAAATCTTCACCTTGACATAAATTTGACTAAAGAACGAAGCTTAAAAAATTCTTTACCAAGAGACAAATTCCACTGTAAGGCATAGAACTTGGCACCTCAACAAAGAATTCTAGCTCTTTTACAAATCCCAACTAAGGCAAACTTAATAATTGAATATCAACTGAATCCAAGCACTGTTCAATAGAATTACCATGGGTACCAAAATTGCTCGAATTATCACCACTGGGCAACAAAATCAACAATCTTAAGAACAATTACCAAACAGGGCAATAACATATCCTATAACGAAACCAACACAACTATCTACTTTTGTAGAAGGTTTTTTTGCAAGACTCCACACTTTCGACCACATTGAAAGTATAATCAACTAAATCATCTTTTCCATACCTTTGTGGAGACCTATATCTCTTCTAACTTTGTCTCTGGCAATTGTATATAGTGGCACTCTGGTGATAGTGGCAAAGCGGCATTACCCATGATTTCTAAACTTGACTGAGGTGTATTCTTCAATGTAGACCCTAAACTAAACTCCAACAGTACTGTACCAAATTCAAATTCCACCAGAGTGCTTAACTTCTACTGATTGATATCCTAAGATTCTATAGAACCCTACACGACATATAACTGGGACCTTCTCCGTCCCTTCATCGCAACACATGTACATTTACTAACCTTCAGACTCAACCTTCACTAGTGTACTTATATCATTTTAAATCAAAAGTACTCAAGAAGATAAGATTTCTTTTCAAATTTGGAACATGCCTTACCTCATCAAGTATCCTGACAGTTCCATCAAATATCTTAATTATGATCCTTCTAATATCAGCTACCTTACAAGGTGCATAATTTTTCATTACCAAAACACCTTTTGAAATTGCTTCATATGTTGATAATCAATCTCAATTATGACACATATAAAAAGTGCAAAATGTATTAAGAGTCCAATTCTCATTAGGTTTGAAGTTGTCGTCAAAAATAACCAAAAGTTCTCAATGATCATAGTAATTTTGTGCAATACTCTGAAGTTTCTGGTCATTTTTCCCTCTAATTTATAGCAACTTATTTATCCATTTTCTGCTACTTATAACAATCTTTATTAGCGTGCTCCTATTTTTGCAATAATTGCCCCTCTCATAACCACTGTTAACAACAAGGCATTTTCTATGAGCCTGAGATCCGACAAAATGCTTCATCTTCTCCTTCAAAAATAAAGCATTACAAACTTCTTCAATGGTGAGAGTATTATGATTGTATTTCTAAAAAATATATATGAAAATGGTAGCAAACACAATAAAATCAATCATAAATCTTCTTCATCATACTTGACCTCCAAGGTCCCCAAATCAGCTACAACTTTCTTAAAAACAGTTAAGTGATTTTCTAGTAATGTACCTTTTGTCATACAATGAGAATATAATCGTTGCTTCAAATTCAATTTGCTTGTTAGTCGTTTTGTCATGCATAATTGCTCCAACTTCAATCATAATGCAGCAGGGATTTTCTCCTTTAAAACATCCTAGAGAATTTGATTTGGAAGATGAAAGTGAATTTGTGATAGGCCCTCTTGATCCTTACGTTGTTTCTCCTTCAACGTCCAATTTGACTGCATTTTGTCAATTCCAATAAAGCATCATCCAAATCCATGTACGCGAGCATTGCTCGTATCTTTACCTACTATAACGAAAATCTTCTATTGCAATCCTAAAGTGATAAACAATGATTCATGGTTGCCATCACAAAAACCTCGAATTGACTTGATTGAACCTAACTCTGATACCACTTGTTATAAAATAAGATGATACCAATTTGCTTTGATACAGCTTGTTAGATTCAATAAATGAGATTAATATGGAAAGATGAAAATAAACAATCGAGAACACTAAGATTTACATAGGAAAAAATACAACGGGCAGAGGAGGAGATTTCAAAATAAGATGAAAGAATACAAAATGTTGTGATTCTAACTTGTTTTAAATCACAATAAAACATCAACTATACATAGAGTACATGTCAACCCCGAATTATAGTGTTATAGATGGAAATAATATCTTAAAATTCGTCAAATCACGAATTAGGTTTGGGCCGGATAACACCAACGCTTGAGCTCGCTGCACGCGGCGCTTGAGCCCCCAAACTCGAGGATAACGAGCAGCGAAACAACATTCTATTTGGATCTCAGATGCTTAATCTCTGTTCCAAATCTGATTCTCACAACCAATTGGCGCTTAGGTGCCAGGATTGGGTGCTTGGGCTCCCAGACTCTGCCCCAAAAATTCCAAATCCTTATTTTGACTTCTTCAAAATCTTTTTCAACCAAAACACCAATTCACAACAAAATTTGGATCATAATTCAACATTATCTAATGAATTAAGGCACTGTAACTTTTATTGGACAATGCGACAATGACATTACACACAGACCTTAGCTTATCATCAATAATGATGGAGAACGTTACTCTAGTTTAAATAGTACCACCACGATGCTCTTTCGTCATTTCTCTTTGAAGATCAACTTCTCAATCATTTTAATTTTATTTTTAATCTCTTTGAAGATCAACTTCTCAATCATACTAAAATGCCACAGAAATTCACCTTGTGAAATCTAGTATACTCTTTGTTCCGTTTCTCGACATGAGATAATCCAACCAATATTTATTTCTCCAGTTTATTTTCTCATTTTAAACATGCATAATATCTTTAGTTAGGGTCCTATGGCTTTTGTTCAGTAAAAATCCAAAGAATAAATAAATATGATTATTGGTATTTTACATTGCACACTCAAGAAGTTCAAAACTCAATTGTCCTTGAGATTGCGTTGTATAAGAAAGAGAAACTCACTTTATAAAGTTCCAAATGTTGATCTCTCCAGGATGCTTCGAGGAGAAAATGGCATTATTAATTAGGCCACATAAAAATGACATACCCTGCAAAAACCAACAAATTTAATAGATACAAAAACCCAACCGTTAGTCATTGATGGTAACTGTTATCTTCAACGGCATAAAAAATATTTTAGGTTAATGCAGATAATAAACCTTAACTTACACTACAAACAATTGATCAGAAGATTCATAATATAATTCACAAATTTCTCAATTTATCATTTATCACAAATATCACATATTTACAAATTCACATAGTAATTTGCATCTGCTAAATTCTTCTCCAAGCCATTTGAAACCCTTGATTTTGTGTTCTTCTCAACATTTGCTAAATGCTATTACTTTTTTGCCCTAATTTTATGGTAGATTCAATTAAATAATTTATTCAATCTCAAGCCTTATCTATTGTTCTAAAATCCTCCGATTTTCACTTAAGATTTACGTCTCAAATCTCAATCATTTCAATCTGGCCAATACCCTACAATCTTTGATTGTAGCCCTAAACATAATTTTCCAACTACCATTTTCAATTTCCACCGGAATCTACTTTCCTAAACTTGAAATGGTGATAACTCATTTATCTCGTCTAAAGCATTCCACATAAAAAGTCACATAGTAATTTGTAAATAAAACTTACCTTCAGTGGTGGCATGTGTCCATTGAACCTGCGGCAGTGGGAGTGGGAGACAATGGGAGTCGGGACTCGGGAGGAGAGGTAGAATATAGGGTATGGAATAGGGCGTTTGGCTTCTATGGCTGTGAAATCAGAAATGTTGTGCAATGGCTATATTTTGTTGATGTGGAAATTATATTGAAGCCTACTTTTAAAAATCATATTTCAAAAATTAGATTTAAGATTTTTTTATACAAAAATAAGATGATTATAGAATTTTTAAATGTTAATAATAATCTTATAAAGAAAATTTAATCTACATAACCACTCCACTCCCTCATCAATCCACTCCAAACCCTAACCCTAATCATAAATCAATTTTCATTTATAGTCTCTTTATCTATCTTCTCAGTTATCTATCTTATACCACCGCCAAGAGATCCATCGTCGTCACTTAGCAGCAACACAGCTGGAAGCCACAATAGTAACGTCGCAATAGAGGTTCGACGACAGCGTCACTGTGTGCGACATTGTTACAGCAACTGTACGCAGCTTTGTGCTCGTCGCTTGGTGCCTCATGCATGACACACACACGGCTTGTAGCGACGTGGTTGTGGACTACAGTCTGCTGTAGATTTGACAAAGCGGTGGTAGAGATACAGTAGTAGCGATGACGGCAGCGGCGGGTTTGGGGATTTTTTGGTGAGTCTGGTGGTTGTGGTGTGATGGAGATGGTGTTTGATTTTTGGTATAGGAGGTGTTGGTGCTATTTCTAATGGCCGTGACATTGATGGTAAGATGGTGGTGGCGGTGCAAGTGTTGGTGTTACATTGGCACTGTTGGTGATTTTGTAGTTGAAAATGATAGTTTGTTGGTGGTGGTGGTGGTGGTTTTGAAGTTGAAAATGGTAGCTTGTTGGAGGTAGTGCAACAACGATAGTATTACTGGGAGGTAGTGGCAGCGGTGTTGGCGGTTGTACGACTGGAGGAAATGATAAGGTAGGAGTCACACGTGATGATGGTGATCACAAATTATTTAGTTGATTGTGACCAATAAATAGATAAATTATGATCAATAAATAATATGTTATGTAAAAAAAAATTTAATTTGTGACCAATAATTTGATAATTTTTGACTTGTAATAAATTGTAACCTATGAAATTTGTGAACTGTGACCTACAACTTTTTTATTTGTGATGAATGAAATTTTTTATCTGTAATTGTGAAATAATTTGTAACCTATAAAAAATTTTAGTTGTGATCAAAAAATAATATGTAACCAATTAATCTGATGATTGTGACCAAATTTTATAGAAATGTGATCTTAATATATTTAACTTATAAAATATATTTTTTAATTAATTATTTCATAAATAAAATTTAATTAATATCTTATTTTTTAAGTTTTAAATTTTGTATTTTAGTTTTGAAATGAGTGATACTTAATCTCTTATATTTGAAATTTTCCCTCTGTTGATTTGTTGTAATTGAATTCATTTAATGGGCCATTATTTAAAAAAAGACCCAAATAAAGAAAAGTGGAAGCTATATATATATATATATAAATAAAGGTCCAACAACTTAAAGTATCACATTAGGCTACTTGATTTAAAAACTTAAGTGACTAGAGATGACTCAAATGTATATTATTTACGTTTAGTTTTAAACATTAGAAAAAAGTAATATGTAAGACTTGTAACCACATCATCAAAAAGGTCAAGTTATTGGCGAATAATATATACATACACATATATATGTACGTATACATATATATATATATATATATATATATATATATATATAAAATTCTCCTTATTGTGTTAATTATGCTCAAAATCTTTGATACCAATTGTTGGGAATTCAAGGATCACGTATTGTTCGATACCACTTGATATGAAACCAACCATCGGATTGAGATGCTGAAATTATATGGCACAATAGTGAAGTATTTGATCACAAATAAAAGAAAAAAAGAAAATATAGCAAAGATATTAAGAAATTTTATTTCACCACAAATAATGAAGATATAGAAATATTACAATGATCCTAAAAGTTAGTGATTCTCACTTCTTTTCTTACATCATAAAATTGTAGAGAAGAGCAAGATATATTTAGGTAACTATGTAGGGCGACATCCAAACCCTAATAGATGAGTTGTAATTGAAGTAGAATGCCAAAAACGTGTTAAAACGTGAAAAGGGCCTGGGCCGGATAACCTTCTCGCTCGAGCGACAGGTCCGTCGCTCGAGCGCTGTCAGGGGGAGGCGAGCAACGAAGTCTCGGGAGAAAACCTATATGTTTTGTTCGAGCGGCCAGCTAGAGGTAGGCTAGAGAAAATATGGCGACTTTTTTTTCCCAGTCCACCTTTTAAAGTCCAATACAAATTCCAACTCCCAATAGAGTTTTCAAATAGAAATTCAACTTAAATAAGACTCAAATAAGCATTCCAAACTGAATTTCTCTTGATGTGCACTTCAATTAGATCTCTTCAATTACTTTAACAAAAAATTCGGGTCATACCCAAATTCTAACATTCTCCACATTGATACGAATTCCACTACAACGAACAAAGCTCCAAAACTTTCTCCATCAGAGAAGAAAATTCGTCTGCAAGGAATGAACTGACTCTTCAACAATAATCAAAACTGATTTATCCAACCAAACACAAAATACTCAACATCTTCCTATGAATCTAAGCACTACTATGTAAAATTACCTCATATTCCCAAAAAATCATAATGACTTTAAAATTCACCAAATTGGGCTGTAACACACCCAAAAGCAGAATCAAACCCAAATGCTTTTAAAGAAGACCCCTTGCTAGATTGTACACCTTCTACTACGCTGAAAGCATGCTCAACAAAATCAGCATCCACATACATTTTTTCACTGGGTCCGTCCCTAGTAATAGAATATAATGACACTGCACGTGATGGTGGCAAAGTGGTATTATCCATATCTTCTAAACTCAACTGAACTATATTCTTCAAATTCGACCCTTTAAGAGCTCCGAAAGGTATTGTACCAAAATAAATGTCCACTATGGTACTAAACATGTACTGATTGACTCTTCTAGATTATGCACGACCTTGCAAGATTTATAACTAAGACTTTTTATATCCCTCTAATACAACCTTAGCACCCTTACAAACCTTCAAAATTCCACATTCACCAAAGAACTCATAATCCTTTGGATAAAAGATAAACAACGAGATGATATTTTTTTCAAATTCGGAACATGTCGAACTTGGTCAAGTGTTCTAATTATCCCATCTAATAGCTTCAATCCGACTGTACCAATTCTAGTAACCCCACAAGGTGTGTTGTTTCCCATAACCACGACACCTTTGGAAATATTTTTATATGTAGTAAACAAGTCATTATTATGACACATATGAAACACACACGCAGAATCCAGAATCCAGTACTCCTCTGGTTTAGACTCGTTGTCAAAAATAGCTAAGAGAACTCTCTCATTTACAGTGTTCTCTGTGAGGTCTGCTTCAGTTGAAGTCTCTGATTGCTTCCCATATTGACTTGCAGCCAACCTTTCTTTATTCTACAATTTGTAGCAATTCTTCTTCATGTGTCTCTTCTTCTTGCGGAAGTTATAAATCTAATTACTGAACTTAAACTTCGATCTGCCCTTTTCAAAACCATCATGAGCAATAATGCCTTCTCCATCTCTAGCCTCAGACACCAGATGCTTCATTTTCTCTTTTGAAAACAAATTATCGTACACCTCCTTTATGGTGAGAGTATCACGATTATACAATATCATATCTCTAAATGAATAAAACGAAGCAGGCAACGAACACAATATAACCAAAGCTAAATCTTCTTCATCATACTTTACTTTCAAAGTGTCCAAATCAGGTACTATCTCTTTAAATACAGTCGGGTGATCTTCCAATTATCATCATTCTATCGTTGGATGAGAGTATAAACGCTGATTGAGATGCAATTTGCTTAACAGACTTTTAGTCAGGCATAATTGCTCCAACTTCAACTATAAAGCAGATTCTGAACCTTCCTTCAAAACATCCTAAAGAGTAGTATTCTATAGACAAAGAAGAATGTGAGAAACTGCATTCTTATCCTTCCGTAATTACTCCTTCGCAGCTAAAGTTGCGAGCATCTTGTCAATTCCCAACAACGCATTATCCAAATTCTATTGTGCGAGTACTACACACATTTTAACCTGGCATAGAGAAAATCTAGTGCTCTGATCCAAAAGCGAAATGTCATACTTCAT